>CM070559.1:22943869-23132771 GCA_036346405.1 Phyllostachys edulis
TCCGATCATCCCTTTTTTCCTTTCCTGTTAACTCCTTTTGCTTCTCTCCTTTAAATCTCATCCAAAAACTCAAAACCAGGCTATGCATGTCATACCACTGCGATCGTCATCGCACGACCAACCCATTTATGCAATTCGTTTTCGCATGCACGACAGTTTGAGCGAATTCGCAAAAAGGAGAAAATATGTAGCAGATAAAACACCTGCGTGTTCATTCTTTTTCCTAACTTCTCTCCTCGCAATCGCAACCAAAAACCTAAAATCATGTGACGCATGTTATACCATTGCGTTCGTCATCGCGCAAGCATTCCATTTTCATAAGCGGTTTCCGCATGCAAGGTCATATGAGCAAGTTAGAAAAATGATGGAGAAATACACTGCTATTCATTATCTCCCTCATCAGTCTAAACTATATGCCACCTTCCCATATTTATTTATGCTCTCTGTCAATTATTTCTGCTCAACCAAATGGCCATTCCATCCCATTCTCTTGCTGTCCAGCCGAATTCGCCCCACTACCATTTTTTTCTCACCTCCCAACTCACCCACCTAAGCAACCACTCACACCACCCATCCAATTTCACCTCCACGCCATTCCTTCTTCCTCCAGCAAACACCTCCATTTCTTTCTCAACATGAGCTCAACACAACACCATCTCTCCTTCCAATCTTTATCAAGAACTCGAAAATCAGCCCATGCATGTTATCTGAAGTGATCCTCATCATCTAAGCTTTCCTTTCATCCAACTAGTTTTTGCATGCAAAGTATTTTGAGCACTTACGAAGAAAGAGAGAAGAAGAGGCAAGTGTCTTGCCATTATTTGCAAAGAGCCAAAGAAGAAGAAGGGAGAGTGCTTGAGCAATGCTTGGTGGAGTGGCGCTACGCACTGCAGATGGTCATGGTCGGAGGCTCAAACGTCGTTGGATAGGCTCCAAACTTGGTGAGTTAGTTCTACACATAGAGCACTTCGTTTTGATCAGTTGGTTTGAGGTTTTGTTTACATGTACACCGGATTTGAGAGTGGGTTAGTTCATTCTGTTTGCAGTGCAATCAGAGGTGCGCAATCTTGGAGCTTGATTCATTTGAGGGGTCGTATGGTGTCGGATTCAGCTAAAATTTGGACAGCATGTTGAGGACTCATTTAGCTGCATTCCTGCCAAGTTTCACACAATTTGAGTTATTGGTTGAAAGTTATGCACTAAAGACCAAGGTGGACAGAAACAACGCTTCTCTATTTTAACTGATTTTAGTTACCTCTTGTCAAATGTGGTGGTTGTTGATGATGATGCCAAGATTATAACTTCATGATGTTGCTTCTAGAGAAGGCGCCATTGTATCCACTGTTAATAAGAGTAGAATAGTGGACGCGGACGTGGGCGTGTGCGCGAACGAGTGGCCGAACGGATGAGATCGGCGACAACTACGGCGAAAGAGCACCGCGAAGGCATCGTCCGGTGGTAGTCGCACGCCTAGCGTGTGCGACAGTAAAATCTTTAGTCCTATTGCGTTACCGCGTTCCAATATTTACTTATGCATGTTGCATCATCATATTAAGCATGTCATTTATTTTTCATGCATGTTAAGTGTACAAATGATAATTGAATTAGTGAGAAGATTAGATGGCAAAACAGTAAAATCTTTTGAGGAAATATGGAACAGAGAAGGTAAATTGAGAATTCTTTAGTATGACAATAGGCTAATGGCATTTCTTAATGCAAGTACCTAGAAGGTTTATCAATTCAATTAAGTTTGTACTTTAAGCTAGCTGAGGCAAGCAAATCTAAATAAAAATAAAAATAAAATAAGCATTTGTATGAATAGCCATAACAAACTGAGAATGTTTTGGTTAGGTGAAGAATTAATATGTTGAGAAATATTTGAGATTAGGATTTTTGCTCAAGTTGATAACATCTAGGCTAAAAGAGGGAAACAACCTGAGGACCTATGCTGATAGTTGTTTATTCAAAATGAACTTTGGGTCTAGGGTCCAAATAATAGAGTGGTCTGTTAGTAGCATCTCAATTAGTCAAATTCTCCTTAATAAATCAATTAGTTACTGAGTTAGTAGTTAGAGGTTAATTAGAAATAATCTCTAAGTTGTTATCATTTTAGTGCAAGGGCAAATCATAAGCAGGTCTGTTGGTAAATCAAATAGTAATAGATGATTAGTTAAGTTTAAGTTGGTTGTGCCTTCAGTTTTAATAGCACTAGGTCTTTGGGTTGGTTGATAAATATTGGTAAAGCAATTAGAATTTAAGAATCATTAGTACATACTTAGGATAAATTCATAACTAATTCGAATCAACTCCAAAACGAGTGAAACCAATTTTGTTGGTTTTTATTCTTAATGTACTTTAACCTGGAATAGGTTTGAATCATGTTATTGTCCCAGAAAATTTCGAAATTGGAATTAATTTCTGGAATGAACTATTTTTACACTAGAAATTGAATTAACTTCAAAAATTCGTAAGTAATTCATTTGAACTCCAAATGGGATGAATCCAATTGGGTTGTTCATATAATTTTATCCTCTATCCATTTTTGTAATCCTTATATCCACCACTATCCTACAAAATTTCACTAAATAATTAATTCGGATGAACAGTAACAGATGAGAATTAATTTGATTTTTCTGAAATCTGAGTTTCAAACTACTATAACTCTCACATACTAAATCCAAATGGAATAATTCTTTCACCTAAATTCATCTAAAATCATGATCTACCTACTGTGAATTTTTCATGATTTTTGGATGAATTTGAATTTTTGGGTCTTTTCGGTATTTATTCGTTCTTATTGTGCTTTCGATTCTTTCGGTAGGTTCCGACGGTCCTGTTGTATACGAGAGTGATCCTATGCAGCAAGATAATCATCCCCAGTAAGGCAAGCAGTTTGATCATAAATGTCCCATTATTTTCAAGTCTAATACTTTGTTTGCAAATTGTATGTATGCATGCTTTTGTGTCAAAGTAATTTTCCCGATTAGAGGTAGCTATTCCTATTGCATGGTTTCCCTTAAATTGTTATCCCCTGCCACAAAATATAAGTTATTAATATCGTTGGTGAATTAGAGCCCGGTGATTTAATTATGCTCTTTTATTGTCTTTCGGTGTCATGCTTAGAAATGCTTAGCTACCGGTAGATTTGGGTGGTTATCAACTTAGTCGATAATTTTGATCACACAAAATTATTATTATAATTATGCTCAGCACCTTGTGCTTTGTTACTTTATAAAGTCAAAAACTGAAAATAAAAATGAAAAGTTTGAGACTTGGGCACAATGGTTGATGGTGTGATAGAATGGTGCCCAAGTCAATCAAGGACCGAGTTACTTGCGCCACCGTACCGAGCAATTTGCGTACTAACCACATGAGAGGGATATGGGACCTCTCTTGACTTAGTACTTTGGCGTGTGTTAGCTCTGGGTCGCATGGTGGTTGTGTGCGTTGTGTTGAAAAAGAAACTTGTGCGTGTTTGGGTGAGCAGTAGTGGTGGTTACCTACTGCAAGGAGCATCATCCTTTATAAGGAGGTGTGCATCTTTGATGACTCCGCATCAACGTATGGGGCTTCCTCCCATATGGGCGACTCGTGGTTAATAAACAATATTAGAAACGTCTCGTAGGACTCAGCTCTGCCGGCATACCAAAGGAAGTGTGCTTTATCGCGTGGCATTAAGGAGCGGTCTAACATGTGGGTACATTGGTACACCCCTGCAGGGTTCAAACTATTCAAATAGCCTCGTCCTAGGTTATGGACACGCTTGGATACGCCCCGTGACAACTAGACTATAACATTTAATTAAAACTTGATGTGGGTGGTATGAATGGGGAATTCATGCTATTGTTGTGGTGGCTATTGGGTTAGCCACTTCCAGGATGTCTTGTTATTATTATTACTTAGTATCTCGCTGTTTTTGTCACACAAAATCAGATTGTAAAACTGCTTTCAATCTATTACATTATTGCAAATGAAAACTTGCTTTATGCTGAAAATGAGTCTAGAGCCTCCTCCACTTAAATAAGCTTGCATGTAGCTAAATATATAGGCTGTCACATTACTCACACGTCGGTCTTGCAAGTACATTTTGTACTCATTTGCTTTGCTTAATAAATTGTTGCAGAGGAGGAAGTTGAACCCCAAGGGTTCCACTTTTATGATGTCTTGTGGTTTCGACGACTAGGTTGGTGGCCCGGTTGTTTACCTTGTGGGTTAAAGGCATACTAATTGGCTTTTGTTTATCTCCATCTTATGGCACCTTGCTTCCGCTGTTATTTAACTCTTTAGTTGTCATTTGGCCAGTTGGCCCCTTTTGTAATAACTCTATTGTATGTATTTTGAATTGCTTTGTTGTACCTTGGATTCTATGTGTTGAATAGAATTGATGCATAATTTTTGTATGGGGTATGTGTGCTGCACTTCTGGGAAGTACATATACGCCGAGAGTCGTGATATTTGGTTTGTAATGCTTGAATCATCTTAATGGTTAAGTATTACAAGTTAAATACCCCAGGTTCTCACATGATGTTTGTGTGATTTATGCAAGGTGAAGGAGATGGATGATGGTTGTGCTGGTGGTGGGGTCGCCGCCATGGTTGCGCTGTACTGAGGTATCACCCTACCTTACTCCCTCTCTACTACTGGTGTGGTGGCCGAGTTTGAACTGCTCAATGATGTTAATATTCTTATGCTGAAATTGAATTGATAATTAGTTCATATTAATAGTCCCCTTGCTTTGTGATGTAATGATGTTAATAGTCTTATGCTGAAATTGAATTGATAATTAGTTCATATTAATAGTCCCCTTGCTCTATGATGTAAACTGAGGGCTATTGGTGTATGTGCATTCTGTGCATCTTGCTTAGTTCATGCTGTGGGTTCAGATTGACAAAAATAAATGGGGCAAAATGGTGGGTTTGGTTAATGCTCTCTGATGGGTACTGAGGGTTATTGATGCTGGTTCTTTGTGCTTGGTTATCTTACATGGGATCGATGTGGTTCGGATGGGGCTTGGCTGTAATTAACTTTTCATATTTGTGTCCCGTGTCAAGTTCTCCTCCCTTGCATCCCAAGCACGATACGCCCTACCATTCTATTCCTCATCTATTCTCTATAAAACCTCCAAGCGGTGGTACGCTTGTGCCTTTAAAACCTATATATATATATATATATATATATATATATATATATATATATATATATATATATATATATATATATATATATATATATATATATATATTTGTAGTCGGCCCTTTTCTGGGTCGTGAGGAGGATGAGACAGTTGCCACGGGCAACCTTTCATCGAGCCCTTGATTCAAGAAGTTGCAAGAGAGAAAGCGTGACATTACAATTACCTGGATGTCATCGATAGGTAATTGGACTTGACATCAAGAAATGGTGGTTGCTAATACATGAAGCCAAAGAACCAATGGCTTCATGTATTAGCAACCAGCCATTTCTTGATGTCAAGTCCAATTACCTATCGACGACATCCAGGGTAATTGTATGTCCACGCGCCTTCTCTTGCAGCTCACTTCATGAATTTGTAGGGCTCGATGAGAGGTTACCCGTGGCATGGCAGCTGTGTCATCCTCCCTCACGACCCCCCAAAGGGGCTGGAGACTACAAACGATGTAATATATATATATATATATATATATATATATATATATATATGAACCCGGTTTTAAAGGCACAAGCAGCCATTGCTTGGAGGTTTTATTTATATATCACAGACGGTTCATAACACGAACCGTTTGTGATAGGTAGTTATCACAGACGGTTCTGAACACGAACCGTCTGTGATAGCATGCATCACAAACGGTTCGAAACCGCTGTGATGACCTCATGTCATCATCGACCCATAAACTCGGGCGGCTCATTTAAATGCGTGATGACGTTTTTGAACCGTCTGTGAAGGCCTTTTCTGTAGTAGTGGTAAAGTCATTCTGTACTACCATGAGTCCGGTATGGGACAGATATGGCTAATTAACTTGCAAAGTTCCACTGTTAGTTATGCCATGTTGATGTGTGGGCACTACTACAGGAAACCTCATCATGAGCGGTTTGAAATCGTCATCACGAGCATTTGCTTCCGAACCGTCTATATTTGTTGGTCTGTGATAACAGGCAGTTATCACAGACGGTTCAAAACCGTCTGTGATACGCACTATCACAGACGGTTTTTTGTTGAAACCGTCTGTGAAGGCTATTATCACAGACGGTTTTCATCAAAAACCGTCTGTGAAGGCTATTATCACAGACGGTTCTTGTTCAGAACCTGTAACATCCCAATTTTCAGAACCTTAAAAATCATTTGAATAGTTGGTAGAGAGAAAATTCACCATTTGGATTTATTTGAATTTAAATTAAAAGCTTAATATTGGACCTTGTGTAACAAAACAATTTAAAATGAATAATTCCAACATGAACAATAGTCAAAACTATTTTATTTGGATTCTATGAGCTTGGATATATTTTCTAGAATTTTCTCGAATTTTTCCAAGGTCTTTTGCTATTTTCCATTGCTTATTTGAATTTCTGGTATTTTATTAAAAAGAAAAGCTATTTAAATCTCCAAATAGAATTCGGGCGAATTCCTTCGCCCATCCTGTTCATCTCAGCCCAAACCCTCCTCCATCAGAGGATCGGCCAAGCGGTCAGATCTCTCCCAGCTGCGCTCGCTCTCTCTCTCGACGGGTGGGTTCGCTCTGGTCGTCGTCTTCGTCGCCTTCGTCTTGGCGTTAAATCGAAAGCAACCGCCATGAGCGGTCAGCGCCGAGCTTCACGCTGGCGCCCAACCTCCCGTTCCTCCTTGAGCGCGACGACCTCCACGACCACGCCGCCACCCCAAGAACCCCCTCATCCCGTGCGGTTCGCCACGTTCATGCAATTGCCGCCGCCACGACCTCCACGTAGCCGCCGCCTCGAGCTCCCCGCCCCTATAAAGGCACCCCGGATCGCACCGCCATCCTTTCTCAAACCCCCAACTCACTCCTCCCGTGTCCTCGTCGCCGGAATCGTGTTCTTCGCCGCCGCCATCAGAGGCTTAGAGCTTCGATTGCGCGCCTCCGTTGCCCCAGCGTCGCTGCCGCCGCCGCCACCGTTGGACTTCGCCGTGTCGCTGGCTGGTGTTTCGCCTACGCCTTCGTCGGAGGAGCCCTCTAGCGCCGCCGTCGAGCCGCACCACCTCCTCCGCTCCGACCTCGCCGCCGGCCACCACAGCCTACCCTCGACCACCGAGGTACCTCATCGTGATCGCTTTAGCGCCCTCTACCCTTTGGTACCACCCATCGCCACCAGATCGCCGCTGTCACGGCGACCATCGAATCGATCGCCACCGCGCCGTCGACGTCTCGCCGACGTGGACGCCAGTCACGAGCCACCTCGACCTCGTGCTGCGTGTCATCCGGGTGGCGCTGGCGTCGGCGCCAGCATGAAGTCGCCACCTCGGCCCCTCTCGGTCCGGTGGCTCGGTGGACTTGGTCCATCGTGGTAGAGTCAACGACATGTGGGTCCCACATGTCAAGAAATCTTTAATTCTTTTAAATTCCGAAATCCTTCTGACGTCACCTTGCGCAATAATTAGAATTTCCTTTAGAAAAACAATTCAGGAAAATTGTTAAATAATGATTTAGGTTTAAAATTTGTAAAATTCATAACTTTTGCATCCAAACTCCAAATTGGGTGTTTCAAATTTCTAAATTCATATAAAATTAAGATCTAGCTAATCAAACCAAAATTTTTAAATTTGATTTTGTTTAAAATTAGAAATTCATTTAAATTTCAAGAGTTAGGTTAAAACTTGTAAAATTCATATCTTTTGAATCCTAACTCCAAATCCATCCATTCAAATTCCTAAATTCGTCTAAAATCCAGATCTATCTATTGGAGCTTTTTATTTATTTTATTGGAGTTATTTGCTTCTGGTTTTATTTAGTTTGTTTGTTTGTGTGGTTCATGAGTAGACTTGATTATTCTTTGGAAGAGTTGAAGAAGAAGGAGGACCTTTCCAAGATCAAGATCAATTCCTAGATCCTTTTCAAGGCAAGCTATGCCCTTGACCATTTTGCTTCCCAGTTTTATAAAAGTATTTTAATTCAAATTCTGCATCTTAATTCAAGTATTTATTTAAAAGCTTTTGGGTGCGATGAGTTAAATCAAATTGATATGCCTCCTTGTGTAATTGTTATGCCATGATCCTTGTCACCCTAGTTGATAATTAGTTGGTTAATATTGTAGCACCAACGTGGGTTGGTTAGTACGATTAGACTGCTTAGCCATGCCACGAATCATTTGTCATGTAGATTGCTATATAAATTTGACTAAGTGAATATGCAACTATGTGATAAAAGCTGTGTGTACTATGTGTCTTTGTGGCATGTGTTGCACTTAAAACCAATGGGGTGGTAAAAGGATTTGAACTGGGGCAAGTGGTGGAAACTGTGTGAAAGGGTGGACTGTGTGAACTGTGTGGACTTTGTGAACTATAATAATCTGTGTGTCTATGTGGTTTGGTTAGCTTGTGGAAGTCTTGCCTTGGTCAATTAAGGACCTCACCATGTGCTCTAAAGAACTGAGCTTCCTGTACGACCACTTGTCTGTTTTGAGACGGGCCTAGCATAGTAAGATAAGGTATCTGAAATGCTTTGTTATGATTAGTGTTAGCTACACTAATTGTATCTTGTGGGTAAAGTGTACAAACCTCTGCAGAGTGTAACTTAATCTATTCGAATAGCCGCGTCCGCGGTCATGGACAATGCTCGGGGATTTGACACTAGGGGTAGATTTTCATAAAACTGTGTGGGAAGGGAGCTATGTGAATAAATCATCTAGCTATGTGAATAACCTGTTAGGCTGTGTGTGTCTTTGTGAAATAACTTGTTAAAATTATTATCGTCTATTTGTTTTACCTGTCTTTAATCTATTAAATTGTATTCAATTGCAAAAGTTGCATTTATGCAAAAGAGCCACAGAATGCCTTTCTCTTGTAATAAGCCTGCATGTATACATTGCATTTCTGTGGTGTGGCTTGCGAGTACGGTGTGTACTCACGCTTGTTTTGACGAATCAAGCAGAGGAGGAGTCTTCACCAGCTTACGAGGACGAGTACATCGAAGGTGCCTGATCGCGAGGTCTTGATCCCAGTCGGTTGCCTGTGGCGAATCGATGGGGTGCCACTACCGCTTATGTTTCGCTTTGTTTATTTCCTATGTTAGCCTGCGTGGCTCAATATTTGTAAACTCGACCTTAAGGTCAAAACCATTATTTGATTATCAAAGTTAACCGCTTATGTTACTATTAAGCTTGTATGGAGCGATTGCCATCTTTGTTGACCTCCTGTGCACTAGCATGATCACAGGCTAGTCGTTAAACCTGAGAGGGTCCCGAACCGTAGTTTTGGGTCCCGACAGAACCGTCTGTGATAGCCTTTTCTGGGGCAAAAAAAAAAAAACCGAAAACGGCTGCTAAAACTTCGGAGGCCGTTTAGAGGCCCTAAACAACCTTTTTTGGGGTTTTCACTTTTTCAAGACCTCACAAAGAGAATTTGACCTTGACTTATGGATTTTCAGATTGAGCTTTTCGTTAGCTTTCCAACGAGCCAAAGAACGTCGCAATCGGAGTTCGTATGCAAAAGTTATGATGATTTTACCGAGCAGTCGCGATCTACCATCTATATTTTTGCCCAAACCAAATAACTCAACATGAACTACACACATCACAAAGAGCATCACCCACATCACAAGAGCATCAACTCAAGAATCCACATCACAAAGCAAAGGGGGAGTAGAGAGTGAGGTCGTGGGAGACCAGGCGGCAAGTGGAGGAGGCAGGCAGGCGACGAGGTCGTGGGAGGCCGGTGACAACGAGGTCGGGGCGAGGTGGAGGAGGCCGGGGGTGATGGTTCGGATGAGGCCGGGACGAGTTGGAGGAGGCCGCGGGTGACAAGCTCGGCGGAGGCCGGGGCGCAAGGTGTGAGGAGGAGAAACGGCAGAGGAGGAGATGGAGGTATGAGCTGTGAGGAGGAGAGACCACAGAGGAGGAGATGGAGGTTATATAAAGCGAGTTTCAGCAGCCCGCCCATTATGTTCAAATTTTCGTTTCCCGCCCAACAATCAAAGACGGTTCTTGTTAAGAACCGTCTGTGATAGCACCTATCACAGACGGTTTTTTAATAGAACCGTCAGGATCATTCCTGAGCGGTTCTATTAAAGAACCGCTCGTGACACAAAGATTCTAGAGCGGCAAAGGCGAGAGGCGCGGCGAAGGCGAGAATGTTGGCGAGATATCACGAGCGGTTCTCTTAAAGAACCGTTTATGACACAGGCCTCTAGAGCAAAGGCGGCGAAGCAGCGTCAAGGCGAGAGGATAGCGAGATATCACAAGCGGTTCTTAATTAGAACCGCTCAGTGATAACTAATTATCACTGAGCGGTTCTTATTCGTAACCGTCTATGATAACAATTATCACTGCAGCGGTTCTTATTCAGAACCGTCTGTGTACTATCACAGATGGTTCTTATTGAGAACTATCTGTGATTGGCTGGATTATCATAGACGGTTTGTGAATAAAACTGTCTGTGATAATTCATAGACGGTTCTATTAATGAACCGTCTGTGATAAATGAAGACTTATTTTTTTAATTTCGACAAGGCACAAGAGGGGTCTTCCGGCAGATGGTGTAATCCAAGGGAAGTGAAACCTTAGAGGGCAGGACTACTTTGGGATGGCGTATTATAAAGACCTTGTGATAATCACTTAGTCACACACATTCGGAAGTGTGTCAGATGGACATTAAAAGTTGATTATATCTTGTGGGTAAAGTTGTACAACCTCTGCAAAGTGTCAATCTATTCGAATAGCCATGTCCACGGTCAGGGACATGCTGAACAAAACCTTTCGCAGATTAGACTATGGTTTTGTTTTAAAAATATTTTGATAAAATGATTTCATGGATGTTTATTCCATGTGGGAAATTTGGACAGAATGTCCGGTGTAAGGGGGTTAGTCCTTCACCACTTGTGTATAGAGGTTTATCCTACACTCAACTATTGATGCATAAAAATAGAATTTGATTTTTAGACATTGTAAAACTTGAGCTTTTGAACTAATTAGCTATTGTATTCAAAATGTCAAATATTACTTTTGCACTAATAACCCTATAAGCCTTCCTTTGATAATATCCATGCATGAATTAACTCTGTTATGGGTGTAACTTGTGGAGTACATTTTTGTGCTCACTCTTGCTTAATAAAATATTGTTCAAAGGAGAAGAACTTCGCTACCGGTGTGGATCTCAATGACTAGGCTGCTTCCCAAGTCGATTGCCTATGGCAGATTAGCTGTGCTCTACTACTTCTTCATCGTATTTTGACGTGTTCTTTATTGTTGGCTCATAAGCCTTTCTTGTAATTAAACTCTGATATTTATTAATAAAATTGTGCGAATAATGGATGTTGCCATATTTGTTTATTGTGTACACTAGCTACTATTCCAGGGACTAGTGTTGAATACATAGAGGATTTGGGGGTGTGACTCCCAGATCCAACATAAGTGGTATCAGAGTCATATCGACTGTAGGACGTGACCTAGTTAGAATGGCCGATAGTTGGAAAACTTCAAAACTTATTTTGTATAAGAAAAAAGTAATAAATTGTTCTCTCCTCATCTTTGGTTATCTATCTATCTTTAGCGTCTTCACAACAATTCTTTCTTACCTAATTCTCATACATCATTTTATAATGTTAAATGGATCCTCTTTCCTTGAAAAATTTCTATAGATGGTCAACATGATTCTTACCATTACGTTCAAGATCACAAGACATGAAGCCATCAAGAGGGCATCGTCATGCAAGATTCACTGAAGATCATTTTGTCAGTCAAGCCATATAGTCTAAGTTTGTCAAGACTCATTTTGTGTATTGAGTCGGTTCACTAGCTTAAAAGTCTCGATCGATAGAACGTCGTATAAAGTTTTTTTTTTCAAAAGCCTTTGAATTGGTTCTTTCATTTGGGAGTGTTGTTTCACTCTATCCCCTTAGTCCTTCTTCTTTGTCCCTTCCCTAACCTGTCTCCTTTCCTAACCCTCTGGAGTAACCGATAGATGGTGAACACTCGTCGCTCTGAAAGTGGAACCAACGCCAACAATGATGTCCCTGGAAATGGCAGTACCCCAATTCCTCCATCTCCAACTAAAGCACCTGATTGGCGCTAGATGATGGCAAATCAGTCCCATTTGATTGATCTGCTCGCCCAGTCCCTCAATAACACTCAGAACATTCAGGTAGTAGCAACAACTCATGCTCTTCCTCCACCTCCACCACTTTAAAGGACCAACATGTCAGAATTTGTGAGGATGCATCCACCAACTTTTTCAAGCAGCACTGAGCCTATGGATGCAGATGATTGACTCCAGGAAATTGGTAAAAAGCTAAAAATCTCACAGTGTAGTGATCGTGAGAGAGTTTTGTTTGTTTCTCATCAGCTTATGGGACCATCTTCTGAGTGGTGGGATAATTACAATACTAGGTGGTTAGGTGCGCTATGCCGCGCCCGGCCTTGGAATATATGATGTTTGTCGATGGTTCGTAGAGTGCTTAATATGGCACAATGTAATTCCGTATGCATTGCATGGAACATGAGTAGAACTAACAAAGTATCAGATGGAATAGAAATAATTCTATTTGACATTTGTTCAATGGTCGTATTTGGCAAGTTCAATACCGACATCCTACAAAAATCATCTATGTTGAGATATGTCTAATAGACTTTGTAAAACAGCTTAAAACATTAAGAGGCGTGATTTAAATAATAGCTTGATGGAAACAACAAATATGCATTAATCTGGAGAACAAAATCAAAGCACAACACAAACAAGAAGCTAAATATGAGGTAAAGACAACATACCTAAGAAGAGGATGGAGGCTTGCGAAGGAATAAGGGCTTACGAAGAACGAAGCTCAGATTCATAAGTGGAATAGAAGTTTTTCCTTTCAAAATCTTAGGCGGTTCGATCCTCTCTATTAGCATATCCTATATGGGCATCAAATAGAACACCATGCTGTTCAAAGACTAATTGAAGTCTACCGTATTTACTGTAACAAAACTCGACTATTTACAGTTCCATTCTCACATTTATCGCCCATAAGAATGTAATGAAAGAAAACTAAAGCTTTGAACATGTCATATGTCGATGAGTTTAGTACAAAATCTTGAATTTATATACTTCTCCGTTATCAGTAACTAGAGCATCACTATATACTACTTTAGAATAGACTGGTTGTCTCAGTACAAACCATGGCTACCTTTTAAACGTTCCTATGGAGATAGATGACATCAATACCTATTATTATTACTTTCAAAAGACATTTAAGTGAGCTGTGTACATAGCAAAACAACCATCAATTGCGATAAACAATTGAGCAACTATAGTCTAAGTATGGGACAAAAAACCAGCAAAAGGCTAAGGATAAAAAAGAACAATGCTTATGCCATATGTAAACCTCTACACTAAAAGGCATGCAATTCAATTAAAAAGGTATGCAATTCAATCGAAGTCTACCACATTAGCATATCATAAGTATTGCTTATACTTTGATGTCTGAGGTGTCTAACTAACAACCTTCAAAACCTTGACAGTTACCTTACTACCGACCCATACACTTGGTAACGACCATGCAGACCATTGATCATACTTGAGTGCTGGGTCAGCAGAAAAGAGCTCCTTGTCCTGTGATTGTGTACTTTGTATGTTACCATCTCCAACTGTGAGAACGCAATAAAATTCTAGAACCTTATGATCTCTGTATGGAAGCCAGGTAGAAAATATTAAAAATCACTTGCATATATAATGAGAAGACAAACTTGCTTTTGTAACAGCAAACCTCTTATCATTGATGAAATGTTTTTATCAATAATGATTATCTAGATGTAAGAACATTGACCTCATCTTCACTGGCTGTAACAAACATTCCTCGATCCTCTAGGTTGAAATAACATCAGATTGAGTCAATGGAGGAGAGACATATTTTGAGCAATAAAAATTATCCTAGATCCTCTCACAACTTTGACCAATTCTTAAAAGAAATGCGGACTTTGTGCTCTCCCTGGGTACAAGATCCAAAGGTAGTTAGCAGATCCCTATTGCTGTCATTGAAATGAATAGGAGAAGGGAAAAGATTTGTGGAAAAATTGGCATAAGTAAAAGTGTAATAAAAGAGATGTCACATCCAATGAAGAAAACAATGAAAAACATAATAAATAGGATATAAAAAGACTAAAAAAGGCTCTATCTCAAACCTGAGTCTAGATGTTGCACGGTGGACAGCTGTCCAAGCTGGTGATAGCCCAACATCATTATCTCTTTTTATCCTTCATGTGTAATATACTTTATTATTCAATAAATAGTCAAGCAAATTCTCAAGATTTAACATCCAAAGAAGCTATCTTTTTTTTTTAAATGACCTAGTTATGTATACATGCATAAAGATATAATTGAAGATCTTTTGGTTTATCTTAAAACTAACCTCCGGACGATTTGTCTGCAAGTAGCATTGGCACAAATTTGTATATAAGATTTTTATAGTTCAAAGGCAATAAAGGATTAGAATGTTAATAGCAAAGACCAATAACTAAATCATCGGGTTTAATTTGAGATCTGTATTTGAAATGACATGATACAATGTATTTTCATGAATTTCATTATGCAGCATCAATGAAAAAGAAATATTCGAAAGTGGAAAGCACTAGCCAATGGAATACCTATGTTGGATAAAGAGAGTCGGAATGCATGGATAGAGTTCCTGACAATTCTATAACCGAATGGGTTTAGCTGCAAGAGTCAAACCTAGCTAATGTGCATTACTGCAATATTGCACCATAGGAGATTTCATTAGA
This sequence comes from Phyllostachys edulis, assembly GCA_036346405.1. Taxonomy (NCBI): domain Eukaryota; kingdom Viridiplantae; phylum Streptophyta; class Magnoliopsida; order Poales; family Poaceae; genus Phyllostachys; species Phyllostachys edulis. The sequence goes on from CM070559.1 coordinate 22,958,768, forward strand.
AAATATTAGAAAACCTCAACATAAAGCAATATAAATGTATTGAGAAATTTATGAGAAGAAAACCAGTGGTTTTGATTTCTCAAGCAGGAATAGATTTGAAAGATCTAACATACCCTATAAACAAATTAGAAATCTCTTGAAGGATAAACAATGTGAGTAAATCACTAGTCGTTTGTTTGAGAGAGGGGAAACAAAGTGCAGCGGCGATGGCGTCGTCCAGGTGAAAGAGATGGGTAGGGAAGGAGTAAGGTGGCGGCGTGGGAGGCACGGTGGCGGCAAAGGGGAGGAGTGGGAGGGAGATGGTTCATGGGCGCAGCAAGCAGAGAGAGGGCGTGGGGAGTTCGCGGTGAGGACAAAGACATCCGAATGGAATGATGCGGGGGCGGAGCTAGCGGCACGGATGACAGGGAGTGGGGGGCGGCGCGGGCGCAGGGGAGGAGAAGAGCGGCATGCGCGGCGGGCCGAAGGGGAAGATGGGGCGTGGGGGAGCGGCGTCGGCAGCTACGATAGGGGAGGATGCGAGTGCGATGAAATAGACGACGCGAAGCTTCTCGCGAGCACCCAAAGCCGAGAGGAACGGGATGGAGGAAGCGCACCGGGTGAATCGGGCAGCCATGAGAGGAGCACGAGGCAATCGGACGGAGGAAATTTTTTCGGTGACGTGGATAGCTTGGGAGGCCGGCTAGCAACTTTGCTTTAATAAGAGGTATTATATCTCACGCTGATGATCAGACCATTACCTGGAATGAATTTATGAAAGCTTTCTGTCATGCACATATTCCTTCCAGCATAATGATCCTAAAGAAGAAGGAATTTTGCTCGCTACACCAAGGCAACCGCTCAGTGAACGAGTACCTGCATAAAGTCAATCAGCTTGCACATTACGCACTAGAAGATGTTGCAAAAGATGAAGACAAGCAGGAAAGAATCCTTTAAGGACTTAGTGATGATCTATCCATACAGCTGATCTCCCAGGATTATTTTGATTTCCGGCAGCTAGTCAGCAAGGCGATTTGTCAAGAAGACAAGCACCAAGAAATGGAGAACCGCAAAAGAAAAATAGCTGCACAGAAGTTCAATCCTGGAAGTTTTCCTAGAGCTAGAGGAACTTCATCACATCAAGTTAAATTCTAGCCAGCAACTTCAACCGAAATGCTAGTAATGAACCATCCAGTCAGCTTGGAGTCTTCCAACACATCTGAGGGTGACCAGCCACAGTAGGACTCATCCTATGTTGTAGGCATCACCTGCTTCAACTGTCATGAGGTTGGGCATTTTGCTAGTAAATGTCCAAAGAAGCAGTAGGCAGCGAATCCAGCCAGCTCTGAAGTTGCAAAAGTGAACACGATGCAAGCAAACAGGAAGCCGCAGAATTCTGGAAAAGGATGTCTATACAACGTCACAGCTCAGGCCCCGTCAAATGAGCAGAGTATGGACGACGACAATTCCAGCTGAAGACCTAGTATTCCTAGCTTTCTTTCTAGCCTCTCAAAATGGCAGGGATGAGTTTCCTTTTAAGGGGGGTAGTTTGTAACATCTCAAGTTAGGTTACCAAAATAAAATAAAATAAGTTATTATTTTATTGGATTTTGTTGAAATTTAAAATATTTTTATTGCTTTTCTTGAATTTCCTAAATTTTAAAGGTTAAAAATAAAATTAATTGAGATTTCGGTTTTTATTGGATTTAAAGTTAAAAGGAAAATTTAATTAATTTTCGGCTTTTAAAAAGGCTTTTCCTATTTCTAGAAATTTAAAATAATTTATGTGAAAAAATAAAGCCAAATTTAAGTTGGAAATAATTTTATTGAGTTCAAAATAATTCAAGGACTTTTTGTGAATTTTTCTAGAATTTTTGAACTTTATTTGCTATTTTCTAAAAGCCTAATTGATTTGTTGCATTTTCTAAAAATTGAAAAACATTTAAAATCTCCTTTTTCGCTTTGGGCCGAAACCCATTTGCCCAGCATGTTTTACCTCTCTCCTGCCTGTCTCGTTTCTCTCCTCCTCGGCCCAGCCCACCCACACCCCTCCTCCCTCTCCCTCCCTTCACTTACTGTCGCTGGACCCCACCGGTCAGCTCCTCCTTCCTCCCCCATTCTTCTCCACGCAACCGGCTGCCGTTGCCGTGCCCCACCGAGCTCCAAGAGTCGTCGTTTTCCTCCCTATTCTCCTATGCACACTTGCGCATCCTTATCCCCTTATCCCACCACCTCCATCCCAACCCTTATCCCCTTCTTTGCTCGCTCGGTGGCCGTTGAATCCGTACCGGCCGCCGCAAAGCTTGTGCGTCAATCTCCCTCCTCCATTGTCCTTCAACCCTATCAAAGGGAGCCTCATGTGCCTCTCCTCCTCACCACACCCTCCAATTCTCCCTGTCCCTACCCCTTTCCTCTTGCTGGCCGCAAGCTTTTCTTTTGCCGATTGCGCCGTCGTCGACAACTCCCCAGCGACACCATCTCCACCAACAGATTCACCTCAACGTGTTCTAGCTCGTGCTCACCCTCATCGCCGGAGCCTCGCCGGAATTGCCACACCACCGCGAGCCCGACATTGCCGCCGTTGCCGCCCTCGCCACCGGTTGTCTGCGTGCGCCCTGACACCGTGAAGGTGAGCCCTAGATTCCCCGCATTCCCCTCTCTCTGCTCATCCCTCACCGGCCACCATCGTGCCACCAAACGCCGGTGACCATCGGTTTCTGCGCGCCACCCGCCACCTCACCTCCACACGGCGCCACGTCATCGCCACATCACCACCTTGGCCTACGTGGCTGCCACGTCCTTGCCCACGTGGTATTTCCCATTTTTCTTTAGAAAATTAATTGACCGACAAGGAAATTATACTGATGACATCATGCTAACACATTAATTTGATTTTCCTTTAGAAAAATAATTCCTTAAATTCTAGAAATTCCAATTTCATCATTTCGTGGGATTTTCAATCTTCTAAGAGCCCGTTCTCCTTCGTTCAAGCTCCAATTCATGTGATTCAAATTTATAAATTCTATAAAATCAATATATAGCTATCTAAACAAAAATTATTTAATTTAGATTTTATTTGAATTTTGTTTGAATTTGGCTCGTTTTCACGTATAGATTTCAACGACTTTGAGAGTCGATTCGACGTCGCTTGAAAACAACTAATTGAGCAAGGCAAGTTACATCCTTTGACCATGTTTGATCACATTATTTAAAATTATTTAAATTCTATTTTAAATTTATATTGCATGCTTATTTATATTCAAGTTAATTTAAATTCTTGTTTTAAATTTATAGTTATTCTAAATTCCATTTGTATGGCCAATATTGACATTGAAATAATCCTACCTTTTCACCTTAGATCAAATCTAGTTGACGCAATAGTATGAACTAAAACATTTTGAAAAATTGTGCTTTGTTGTGCTTAGACTAAAAATATTGATTTGGGAATTTTTTGCCAAAAATCAATTGTAATTTGATTTGTATCCATAGCATTGGTGTGCCATAGAAGTTTATAAATGACTTTCAAAAATGAAATAAAATTATGAAAACCAGTTTGAACTTAGGCGAATTGGATAGTTGGTGGGTACAGGTTTATGCAAGGGCTCAATGCAGCGAATAGTTGAGGCCAGGCATTGTTTTGGAAGTCACCCAATCAATTAAGGACCGTTCCACGAGCTGTGGATTGTAAAGCCATTCTGTACTACCATGAGTCTGGTATGGGTCGACAGACCTGGCTAATTAATTTGCAAAGTTCCACTTTTAGTTGTACCATGTTGATGTGTGGGTGTCGTGAAGATTTTTTTTTTAATTCCCACAAGGCGCAAGAGGGGTCTTCTGGCTGATGGTGTAATCCAAATGAAGTGAAACCTTAGCGGGCATGACTACTTTGGGATGGTGCATTGTAAAGGCCTTGTGATAATCACTTAGCCGCACACCTTCGGAAGTGTGTCAAACGAACATTAAAAGTTGATTATCTCTTATGGGTAAAGTTGTACAACCTCTGTCGAGCATCAATCTATTCGAATTGCCGTGTTCACGGCCATGGACATGCTGAACAAAGCCTTTCGCAGATTAGACTATGGTTTTGTTTTAAAAATATTTTGATAAAAATGATTTCATAGATGTTTATTCCATATGGAAAATTTGGGTAGAAAGCCTCGTGTAAGGGGATTAGTCCTTCACCACTTGTGTATGGAGGTTTATCCTATACTCAAGAATTGATGAATGAAAATAGAATTTGATTTTTAGATATTGTAAAACTTGAGCTTTTGAACTAATTAGCTATTGTATTCAAAATGTCAAATATTGCTTTTGCACTAATAACCCTATAAGCCTTCCTTTGATAATATCCATGCATGCATTAACTCTGTTATGGGTGTAACTTGTGGAGTACATTTTTTGTGCTTACTCTTGCTTAATAAAATGTAGTTCAGAGGAGAAGGACTTCACTACCGGTGTGGATATCGACAACTAGGCTGCTTCCCCAGTTGATTGCTTGTGGAAGATTAGTTGGGCACTACTACTTCTTTGTCGTCTTCCACTGTGTTCTTTATTGTTGGCTCGTAAGCCTTTCTTATAATTAAACTCTGATATTTATTAATAAAGTTGTGCAAATTATGGATGTTACCATATTTTTTTACTGTGTACACTAGCTACTATTCTAGGGAGTAGTGTTGAATACTTAGAGAATTTGGGGGTGTGACTCCCAAGTCCGACAAGAACTTCTCCAAAATCACATGACCAATGACACAACTATTGAAGAAGGATAAGCAATTCGAATGGTTAGCATCAATGATGAGAGCTTTCAAGAATTAAAGAAAAGGCTCACAACAGTCCCAGTGCTTACTCCGCCCGACATACACAAAAGCTTTGTTGTGTATTGTGATGCATCCCGCAACGGTCTCGGTTGTGTGCTGATGCAAGAGGGCAAAGTGGTGGCCTATGTCTCACATTAGTTGCAGCCTCATGAAGCTAATTATCCAACACATAACTTGGAATTGGCAGCCATGGTTCATGATCTCAAGATCTGGAGGCATTACCTCATCGGCAATCGGTATAAAATTTACACTGATCACAAGAGCCTGGAGTATTTATTCACTCAACCAGATTTGAACCTAAGGCAATGTCGGGACCCAAATGCAATTCTGGACCCTCTGTGTATAATGCACTAGTCCAGGATCACACTAGTGGACACAGAGTCAATGTAGATGAATATCATTCCACACAAGACGAATATAAGAATACACGATTAATTTGAATAACCAACGCAGGGCTGACCGTAAATAAATAAGCAGCAGCGGAACAAAAGCAACTCCAGCAAAAACCCATCGACTAGCCACGTGCAACCGACTAGGCTCAAGACCTAACGATCAACAACCTCGTAGAACTCCTCCTCGAAAGCAGGCGATGATTCCTCCACTTCAGCTGAATGATTGCAGCAAGAATGAGTACTCCGAGTACTCAACAAGTTGTACCACAGAATGCAATTATAGATGATTGCTTATTACAAGGAAAATGACTTCTGCGGCTATTTTGAAATAAAGCAGCATTTGCAATTGAATACAAATAATAGATTGAATGCGTAATTCAAAACAATTAAATAATAATAATTTAACAATTATTTTCTCAAAGGGGACAAAGCCTAATCAATTTATTTCACATAGCCATATGAATTAAATCACACAGCTATCCCTTCCCAAAGTATTTTATGAAAATCTACCCCTTGTGTGAAATCCATGAGCATGTCCATGACCGCAGACGCGGCTATTCGAATAGATTGTTTAACACTCTACAGAGGTAGTACACTTTACCCACACGATATAACTAGTGTAGCTATTACTAATCATAACAAAACATTTCTGAAACTTCATCTCAACAATTGACACTCTCATTGTGCTTACTACTGGCACCAACTCTCACACAGATGGTTAGTTAGTCGCACACCATTGGACCTAAAGATGGTGAACCGCTCATAAATGTGAATCGCCACACAGGCTAAGTACACCTCCACCCTAGCACATAGCTTAACCTATCTGCCTGAGTAATCAACATCAAGACTCCATAGCTTACTAGGTTATGTCCATCCCATCAAGCATGTGATTGTACAGTTGTGACTTAGTTCAATGGCACACAAAGTTAAGTCCTTAATCGACCAAGGCGAGACTGCTAAATTCTAACTAAGTTACCATGATTCATATTTCCCAATCACACAGCCATCATATCACATAGTTCCATCCACTCGCCTCAGTTCAAATCTTTTCCCACCCTGTTGGTTAAGTGCAACACATACCATCAACGAGTCATATCACACATCACACAGTTTTACATAAAGTTTCATAATCACTTAGTCAAATTTATATTTGCAACTCAAATGAGTTGAGTGACTCGTTGCAATGCTAAGCAGACTATTCATATCTAACCAACCCACGTTTGTGCTATGATACTACCAACTAATAATTAACCATGCTAGGATGACAAAAGATCATGATATTAGAATAGACAAAGTGGACAAAAACAAATTGGTATATAACCAATCCCAAAGCACTTAAACAACTACTTAATTAGAATGCAGTAATTTGAATCAAAGTATTTTTTAGAAAAACTGGGTTCAACGTGGTCAAATGTACAACTCGCCTTGGAGCAAGTCTTGGGCTTGATCAACTCCTCCTTCCTCGAAACCTCCCGAAGTATCAACGTCTACTCGCAAACGAAGCAAATAAATAAAATAAATACAAAACAGAGAGATAACAAACTCCAAAAATTAAATAAAAATCTCAGGAAGGTAGAGCTTGAATTTAGACGAATTTCAAAATTTGAATGGGCTAAATCGGAGTTCGTATGAGGAAGAACAGGCTTTTGGAAGATCTAAACCTAAAGAAAAAGAAAAATGATTACTCTTTCTAATTTCCCGAATAAATTCTCTACTGGAAATTCCGATTAATTGCGTCAGTGTGATGTCAGCGATTAATTTTGGAATTAAAGGAAATCTAGAAAATCATAACAGAGGATGTCATGTGGGCCCGAGGTCTATAGACCCGGTCCACGAATCTGGTTCATTGGTCTACAGTTCACGAATTTGCGGAACACTGCTCTGACTGGTGGGACCAACTTGTCATAGGCTTGGCTCACCGTGGACTAAACCCACGTGACATTTGGATCTGGTTTAGGGTTTAGGTGGACACGCTGGCGTTGACGTGGTGGTGACTGGCCGACACGAGGGCGACACGTGGGTGTTAGGGTTGATGTGGCGAGTAAGGTGGCGGCTGACACGGTGTCCATGTTCGCTTTGACGCCGACGAGGCTCTAGACCAGAGGTTCTTCAGCGATTGGCGGCTCCTCGACGATGGTGAGGTAGCGCATCAGGTAGAGGAGGCTACGTGGATCATGCTAGTGTACTCACGAGTGCAAGAGGACGACGGGGTTGGCCGACGGTGAGGTCGAAGCGGTGGCGAAGTTTCAGGCTCGACGGGATCTACATTCTGGTGATATTCCGGTTGAACCAAGGTGATAAGGGTGTAGATCACCCCCTTGCGAACTCAACGGAGGCAGAGTGAGGCTCGAGGTGCTTCTACGGCGGCGGAGAAGCTCGTTAGAGATGTTGGCGGCGCACTGCTTCCTTGACGATTTTCAGCGGCTAGGGTTTCGCTACGGGGCTAAGGCGGCTAGGGTTGGGATGCGGGGAGCAGGGGCTACCTCTCCCTTTATATGCGGTGTCCAGGAGGAGTCCGGAGCACGCACACCGAAAATAGCCACGTGGCGGAGCAGTTCGGATTGCAATCGACTCAGAGACAAAGAACAGTGTTTCGACGGGGTCCACATGTCGATCGGGAGGTGGCTCGGTGAGAATCGTGGGCAAGGGATCTGGAGAGAGAGAGAGAGAGAGAGAGAGAGAGAGAGAGAGAGAGAGAGAGAGAGAGAGAGAGAACGGGGAGGCGCTGACATGCGAGGCCCGCATGTTAGTGAAGCGGCGAGGGTATAGCGTAGGCTGGGCTAACCTTGCGGTAAAATAGGATTAGGCTGGAGAGATTCGGCCCAAAGGAATTTCCTGAGATTTAAGTAGCTTTTGCATTTTAGAAATTACAGTAAATCCAAATGGCAAATGGAAAATAGCAAATGGACTTGAAAAAATCCCAAAAAAATCTAGAAAATATTCCAAGTACGGAGAACCCAAATAAAATAGTTTTGGAATTAATTGATATTTAGGTTAGTCACATTAAATTGTTTTGCTATTGAAAGTCCATATTAAGCTTAATTGAAAGTCCAAGGGCTAAACTACTAAAAAAGGATTTTTAAAACTTCAGAAAATTGGGATATTACAGGCAACGAAGATGGCTTGGGTTGATCAAGGATTACAACCTTGGCATTCATTGCCACCCCGGTAAAGCCAACGTTGTATCTGATGCTCTTAGCGGAAGCTTCGCTGCATAAACGCATCGATTGAAGCCCATCAACCGGCATTGCATGAAGAGTTTCAGAAGCTCAATTTAGAAGTGATCAAGGAAGGTTATGTTGCTGCCCTAGTGCTGCAACCTACCCACGAATCTCAAATCCAAGCCGCTCAACTAGTGGAATGGTTATGCATAGACAGTAGCTCTGTGTCTCGGATAATTGCGATATCAAGGAGCTAATCCTCCGGGAAGCTCACGATTCACCACTCTCCATTCATCTCGGGAGTACCAAGATGTATCAGGACCTCCGGAAGCAGTTATGGTGGCCCGGTATGAAGCGGGACATTGCGGATTCGCGGCACATGTTGTAATGTGCGACGTGTGTCAACATGTTAAGGTGAAACACTAGCGAACAGTGGGATTACTTCAGCCTCTAAATGTTCCTGATTGGAAATGGGATGAAATCGGCATGGATTTCATAACTAGGTTGCCAAAGACCAAAAATGGGCTTGATTCCATATGGGTTATTGTCGATCGCCTAACCAAGGTGGCGCACTTCATTCTGGTTAGCACCACATATCATGGGGCCAAACTCGTGGAGCTTTACATGAATAACGTCATCCGCATGCATGGTGTGCCAGAGACAATAACATCTAATCGAGGCCCCCCAGTTCACCTCACGATTTTGGGATAGCATACACGGATTGTTGGGAACCGAGTTATTATTTAGCACAGCTTTCCACCCTCAAACGGGAGGTCAAGCGGAGAGAACAAATAAGATCATGGAAGATATGTTGCGAGCATTTGTGCTGTCCTATAGCACAAATTGGGTGAAATGCTTAGCGTTTGGCGAGTTTTCCTACAACAATAGCTTCCAGTCAAGCCTTCAAATATCTCCATTCGAAGCACTTTATAGGAGGAGGTGTAGGCACCTCTATTCTGGTCCGATGTTAGTGAGAGACAATTCTTTGCACCGACCATCATCCAGGAAGCACAAGAGCATGTTAACGCGATAAAAGGGCACTTGAAAGAAGCACAGTCATGTCAAAAAAGCTATGCCGATAGTTGCTGTTGTGAGCAGAACTTCGAGATAGGTGATTATGTTTATCTCAAAGTCTCACCGTTACGAGGCATCCGTCGTTTCCATGTCCACAGGAAATTGGCACCTCGGTATATCGGACCGTACTGAATTGTTGAAAGGAAAGGCGAAATAGCATACCAGTTGGAATTGCCACCCCAACTTTTAGATGTGCATGACGTCTTCTATGTGTCGCAACTCAAGAAGTTCGTCCGGACTCCGAGTGAACTCGCTCAGTTGGAAAACATCGATCTCCAACCGAATCTTTCTTATCGGGAGCAACCGATCCGAATCTTAGACAACGCCATACGACATACTCGTAGCTATGCCACCAAGATGCTAAGAGTCCAGTGGAGTAACCACACTGAAGACGAAGCCACATGGGAATGGGAAGACCGCCTTTGAACTAAATTTCCTTATTTCTTTACCGAGCCCACCGAATCTTGAGGATGAGATTCTTTGTAAGGGGTAGGTCTGTAACATCCAAAAAACCCAATTTTTGGAAAATAGAATGAAAATAGGTAGGATAATAATTTTGGGCAAGTTCACATGAGGGAAAATTTTATTTGAGCCTATTTTGTGAATTTTCATCAAAAGTAGCAATGCATTTACATGAAAACAAAAAAACTATAAGAATTTTAGGGAAAATCAGATAGCATATAAAATCCTAAAAAATTTACATGAGAAACTATACAGGGTCCGAAACCCTCACAAATATTTATGTAAATTCTGGACTCGGTTTTCTCAGTATAAAAATTCAGCAAATAATTAGCAAGATTTTGGAAATTCAAAAGAGGATTTTGAATTCTCGTCGGACCTTTGGGCCGAATCTAAGTTGGCCCATTTTTTGCTTGCGCAACTCAAGCCCACGCTAACCCAGCTCACCCCCTCTCGCTGACAGGTGGAACCCACTCGTCAGAACCCATCATCCACCTCGCCTCCGGCCTCGCTCTCCAGTGCGCCCACATGCCGTCACCAGCTCTACCCGCTTGCCCATGGTTTTTCCTCGCCACCCACCATTTTTGCGCCTCACCTGCCCCCATCACCACCGCCAAACCTTGCCCATGCCATCTACTTCCTTAATGGCCCTCAATCCCCGCCCTAGCGAAGACGCCGAAGTGAGCCCGCGCGAATCTTGCCACGACCACATTTTCTCACCGCTATTCTCACACGGTACTCACTTGTACTTAAGCCTCCGACCACGTCACGAAGTCCCGAGCTCACCATTCTTGCCTCCCACCAAGAACAAAAGCTTCTCGCTCCTTGGTTCGTCGGGAACGAGAGTGTCGTTCTCGACGCTGGCGAGCAAGCCTCGCAACGCTTTGAGCTTTGGTGAGCTTCCTTGCCCTTGACATCCGCATCGTCATGTGCCCCTTACCTCACTGATGCTTCTTCTGTGCTTGATGTAGCTCCGGGAACCCTGTAGCGTGAACACGCCATCATCTTCTTCACCTCTAGCGCACACTCCACTTCGGATCTTCGTGACCCCGACGTTCTGGTGCATTTGAACCTCGCCTGACCATGTCATTTTGTGTCCTATGCTACATTGATGCTTCCCCCTCGGTTGATGATGATTCAAATGTAGGGAATCCCCTAAATCACGAGAGATCACAACTGTTGGTTCAACGAATGGTTAAAGGTGCGATTCACTAGGAGGTCATCAAGTGATGATATTTTACGATGGTTGGCACAAGGGCCAAAATTTACAATTGTGACATGGCAAGGATATGACATAAATGGGTATACATTTTATACGACAGCTTAGGATAGGAAGAGCACAGTCCAAAACAGCCGTGTCTGCATAGATGCATTTCACGAGCAGTTCAATACCGCTAGGCCAAACATAATGAAACTTGGGTACTATGGGTTTGTACAGGAGATTTGGGAGCTCGACTACGTACTTTTCAAGATCCCCCTGTTTTGGTGCCATTGGGTCAAACTTCCACAAGGTGTGAAGGTCGACAAGTACAACGTCACTACTGTGGAGCTCGAACATGTCGAATACAAGGACGAACCATTCATACTCGCTAAGCAAGTTGTTCAAGTTTTTTTATGTAACAGACCCGACAAATAAGAACCACCACGTAGTTCTTCATGGAAAAAGAAGGATTGTCAGAATTGAGAATATCGTGGATGAGGAAGAGTCGGAGTTGAGAATATCGTGGATGAGGAAGAGTACAATCAATTTGACGAGTTGTCTCCTTTCGGAGACCGCATCAGGCTCGAGGAAGAACCCAGTGAGGAAGCTAGCTATATGCGCGTCGATCATCATGAAGGGCTATTTTTTTAAAGGAAATAGCCAAGTGGATTGATCCCACATGGTGAAGACCTATTTGGAAATTGTTCCATTGTAATTAAGAAACTCGGCATGTAATTAAGAAATTATGCCATTGTAATTGATTCAGTAATTAAGAAATTATTCCATCTGTGATTGTATCTACTTTCTTGTTTTTAGAGGGCATAGCTAGCATTTCCTGAGGTGAGACGGAAAACAGAATATTTTTTAGCTATAGAAGGAAGTATCACATGCAGTTTAGTGGAACAAATCGTTTGTGATATGTATCACAGGCGGTTTAGTGGAACAAACCGTCTGTGATACTTATTGTAGACTATTTTTAAAATTGAACTATCTATGCTATGAGACCATATCACATATGGTTCTATTATGGATCCGTCTATAATACTTATCACAGACTGTTTTTAAAATTGAACCGTTTGTGTTGTGAAACCATATACAGACAGTTCTATTATGGAACCATCTGTAATATCTCTTTATTAGTAGGACCCCGCTAGGGTTTTGGCCCTTACTCCTCACTCGCCCGTCTCCTTCCCTAGCGCCCTTAACTCCTCACTCGCCCGCCCCTTCCCCTTCTCCCCGACGCCGACACCGACGCCGCCCCTTCCCCGACCCCGATGCCGTCGCCTTCTTCTCGTATCCGCCAATCCCTACTACTCCCCGACGCTGCGCATTCTTCCTGTATCTGCCGGTCCTTGCTACTCCCTGACGCCGCCCTGCTTCTCCCCGACGCCACTCATCCCTACTGCTTCATCTCCCTGACGCCGCCGGTCCCTACTACTCCCCGATGCCGCCCTGCTACTCCCCTGTCCTCCACGCTTGTAGGTATTTCCTTGTACCTCATGGTTTACTGCTCGGTTATTGCTAGTATTCGACGCTTGGTTTTTTGAGACAACGTCTTTGGATGTGCCTTGCCTGATTCTACAGGGTGGCTTCGATTGCCATCTGCTTTGTGAGTTGTTTCTGTTTATAGGAGTGCTTTACTTTGCATATATGTGTTGTGCTAGTCTAAATCTGAATTTGGATTAATTCTAGTAGTGGGAGATATTGCATTGTACTGTTGTGGGTTCAGTTTACTGCCTAGTGATGATTTTTGGCATATTGTGAAATTAAATTGATAACAAATCCAACTTGAGCTGCTAGGATTGCTTACTGTTGTAAGATTATATATTAATAGCTTGGCTCTGTTGCTTTCTATTTTTGGCTGTGATTGATCTGATCATGTTATTTTGATCTTGCTATTCCTCTATTAGTCAATTGGCTTTCTCCTGTTAGCTGAGTGGCTCACGTTGCTAAAATTAGTGATCTGTTTTATTCTATCAAGTGATTAATCCTCAATTTGCTGATTGGTTTATGTTTTAATCAAGTAATTCTTGTGCACCGTTAATTGTATAACCTTCTATCGACTGAAAGTGACTTTGCTATTTGAGATAATTCTTGACATTACCAGTAGAGCATTAAATTTTGAGCTCATAGTCTGATCCATTGTTATCATTTTTAATTAGTGAAGAATCTTGACAAAAGTATTGAGAAAGGCCGACATTCTAAATTTGAGCAATATGCTGATTTTGTATGTTTTCATGTCCTATCTTTCAAGCATATTCTCTGTTTAATTGACATGCATAAATTACATGTTTGTATGTTATTTTTGTCAATTATATGCTTTAATTATTATTAATTATGCGGAATTAATTCTGAATATTTGCTATAACCACTTTATTTATAACAATTCGAGAAAATATATGCGTATGTAACTTATATATTTTTCTATATGCAATATGGTACCAAGGAGAAATTCTCCATGAAAATACAAACTAAAATTTTAGTCATTGAAATCCTACCAATTTAGTTCTTTGGGTGTGTATCTTCAGAGATAGCGTCTGCACAGTCTTCGCAGCCGTCGCCGAATGCGTCTAGGGCTTCGATGGACTGTGCGCCACCGTCACTGAATGCGTTTGGCGCTTCGAAGAAAGTGGCCACTAAGCGAGATGGTAGAGGAATATCGAAAAGGCCCCAGGGCCGAATGACCATCATAGAGGTCACTCCCGCTGGGGTCCCTCTGCATCCCAAGAAAGTAGCAGCAGCATTCCAGACCACCTGCGGGATACTTAGAAGGGAACGAGTCCCCATCACCACACCAAGCTGGAAGTCTCTGATGGACATACAGAGAGGCTAGATGTGGGCTGAAATTTTAAGCTCGTTCGCGATCCCAGTAGAAGTCTTGGGACTCGTACGACGGCAGATGTTGATCACGATAGGAAAAATGTGGAAGACCTTCAAGAGCACACTTATCACGGAGTACGTGAACACGGATAGGACACCCTTCATAAAGTATCATTTCGGGTCACGGGATATATGGGATGCCTTTGTGCGGATGAAGACAACGGTCGAATTTCAGGAGCAAAGTGCGATGCACAAGGCTATCCAAACAAAAAAAATACTCACTCCCACAGACTCAGCACCGCTGGGTATATGGGAAAAATCCCGCAATGTACGACGGAGGACGAGGAGGTAGTTCGGTGGGAGGCCTCCCCGCTATTTGCTGGAATCACAAATGAGCGCGCCCGAAACTGGTTAAGAGCGAGGTCATCAAGCACTTTTTCGGGCGCCATCTCTTTCAAAAACCCAGCAGACGAGGGAGTGTCCCAACGTCTAGTAAGATATGTCAAACTACCAAGTTGTTGATAAGTCTATAACTTCATAGGGTCTAAAATAACATGATGGCATCTTACAGCAAATATTGACTACCGAATCTTCCCAGGCTCCTTCGAAGTAGTCAGGGAGAGGGATATGCTATCCATGACCCTAGGAAACAAGGAGCACCCGAGTCACACGTGAGACCTTGGGGGTTTACGTACCTTGGAGACAGGGATTCCGACACGACTCCGAGGCATATAGGAGTCGGAAGAGATCCAATGCCGAGCACGAGGAACGATTGAAAGAGGAGATTCGTGCGGAGATTAGTGCGAAGATTAGTGCAGAATTTCGAGGATAGATAACATCATTGCAGAAACAAATGAATCAACTCATCAACCAGTCGCAAGCAACCCCTGTGATTTTAGGAGCCAATCCCCCTCAACATCCAATTACCTATCGATCACATCCAGGTAATGTACATCTTTGGAATGCTCCAAAGATGGACCTGTAGAATGCCTTAGCTACTTGTATATCATTTTGTAGAGCCCATGCCCTGCAAGCTCCAAGTGAGGCTGGTTGGGTCCATTTCTATTAAGGCTGGGCAGGGGATGGCATTTCCATGCTAGGAAGGGACAGTGCGGTATGGTGCCCAGCTGGCGTAGGGTTACGCCAAGATTCAGGTGGACATTGTACATGACAATTTCATGGTTGTCCCGCTAGAGAAGGCCCTGAACGAAGACATCATAACACTAGGAGATGTCGTGCACACTTTTGTCTAGTGGCTCAAGAGGGACACCGCTCTAGACCCTGTAGTACCGCGATTGGAACACGACCATGCATGCCTCTCCAACAGATCCCTCGATGACTCCACCTCAACCCCCATTTCAGAAGGCCTTTGTATCGGCTCCCGTGGAGACAACAACAAAGAAACAAGAAAAGCGTGACGAGTCGTCTCCCAAGAATACAAATAACACACGAGGTGCTAAGGCCAAATCGAAGAAGATTAAGGCGTCTCACAAGCCCGGGACATTTTCCCTCGGAATGCCATTGATCCCCAACACACTATTACCCCCACCTTGGAATGGGTTGCGTGACTTTGCATGCCTGGTACATGGAGACGACCAACGAGCAGAGGAAAAACCGGCCTACTAGAATCATCGTCAGCCACACGAAGAACCATTTCCTCCACAAGCCAGGCTACTTCTTCATGGGCTTCCAAGACATATTCGAGCTATTCAACCTCGACGCCCTCGATGCCTCACTTCTACGATGCTGGACACTGTAAGTGTGTACAATCAAGTTCTACATTCACGTAATACCGATAAATATCATAACTCATTGCTTATGTATAGATATATGATGCAACAAGCCCGGCGATCGTGAGAACTGGTGGGTTTCCTTGACCCACAGTTGATCTCTGAGCAATGCATCACCCAAGACACATCTTGCGTCGAGAAGTACATAACGAGGGGATTGCTTGCTCACTGCAACAAGGACTACATACTTGTGCCCTACAACCAAGGGTAAATGCTTCACTCTTTGCTATATAAATTTTATTTATACTTTATACGCAACATGAACTTAGGTTTAATGACTAAAGCGATATACATGAGTAGGTGGCACTGGATCCTTTTAGTCATTGTACCAAAGTGGAATAAGGTAATATACCTAGATTCCCTAGTCAATAACAACCACGACTTCACCCTTGTGCAAAAAGTACTCGACATGTATGCTAATTTCCTCCATACGTGACTCTATTGTAGTCTTCCTTCATTTGAAATGGTCGATGATAACGTTTTGGAAATACGTAGGTCGTTCAACGCCTATATTACTGGGGGAGGGACACACAAAGAACCGAGTGTCACACTGTTACACAGGACGCGATTTCTGGTACCCGCTACAACAAAATAATTCTATATCACACTTCGTAATCTAGCCTCTCGAACTGACTATATCTATATATGTAATCTATTTTTGTAGTGTCACCAGCAACTACTAGGCAACGTATGTGCATTCTATGTTTGCCGTCATATGCGTAAAATTATGAGTGCTAAGGCGAAGGATCCAGAGGTTTTGTCAATCTCGCAATAATTATTTTCTCATTATCAACACACACACACACAGAGATACTGATATATATATATATATATATATATATATATATATATATATATATATATATATATATATATACATATATATAGATACATATATACATACATACATACATACATATATATATATATATATACACACACACACACACACATATATATATATATACTTTACTCCTTCTAGCTTACAGGGGCATGACAATCAAATCAAGTACATTCGATCTGGCGAACTCTCGAACGTTCGAGGATGGCTCGCCACCTTCATCAAGGCGGAGATCATTAGCTCGAAAGGAGAGTTTCACTCCGGCGACACCAATTAATACATGTTCAATTGTAATTCACTTTGAGTTGTAATTCATCGTAACTCTAGCGACAATACATGAACATTCTTTTGTAATTGATATCGAGTTTTAAATCACTTTGAGTTTTTCTATATCAAATCAATTGTCATTTATCTGTTTTCTGCTTACTTGTTTTCAGAGGGCATGACTAGCATTTCTTGAGGCTAGCCGAAAAACAAAAAATTATTTAGGTATATAGAACGACCTATCACAGATGGCTACCACCAACAACCATATGTCATATGTCGGATATCACAAACAGTTCTTTTTACTAACTGTCTGTAATATGTATCCAATCACAGACGGCTACCACCAACAACCGTCTATGATATGTCTCCAATCATAGACGGTTGATATATATAACAGTCTGTAATGGCCTACGTATCACAGACGGTTTGTTGTATAAGCCGTCTGTGATAGTGGTCCTTCATAAACAGTTTATACCACAAAACAGTCTGTGTTGTGACTTATCACAGACGGCTCACAAACCGTCTGTGATAAACACATGCTATCACAGACACATAAATTTAGACGGTTCAGAAACCATCTGTGATGACGGTTTAGAACCATCTGTGATGACCTTTTCTATAGTAGTGAATGAAAATAACTACTTTAACTTGCTTTACCATCAGTAAAAATAAAAATATCTTTGCTGCTCCTAGAGGATCTAACTTTGCTAAGAACGCCAATGAACTTCAAGATAGTTTTGAAAATCTCGATCGAACACCAATCTCTATACATGTGAAAATCAAGATCCGAAAATGTTGATGGATTCGCTTATGGTCCGGTGCCACTCATGAGAGGAGATGTGGTGGGATTGGGATACTCTGCATTTAAGTAGTCAATGTAGAGGATCTACAGTAACACAGTATTAGGAGCGATTTCCACCGCCCGATCAAAAACCGAATATCCATATCAACTGCTACAGTACTTTTCCTTCTATGTCTATAGTACTACGGCAAGGCACTGTTCACTCTCACAAAATACTGTTCACATGGTGACCCTCTCCAGTACTACAGCAGATCTGGATCCGAGTGGTGTCCTATGGTGATGGCCGGGACATCATCATTGCAAGGTATTAGAAAGATGATAAGGAATGAGTAATGAAAGCCATGAAATTAGGGGGCGGGCCCAATAAGGGTCACGGGTGTTCATTTGAACACCTATTTTTTTCAAAATGCTTTTTATTTAGTAGATATATTATGCATAGATGTTGATAATTAGACCAAATACTTCACATTTATACTCAATAGATTTTAGCTCACTCCCACACCTCTCTCCAATTTGTCTCAATTAATGCGTCTCAACCCACCAACCCAATAGTTTTCAGCCCATTCAGAGACCTCCTTCCCCTTAAACCAAGTCATAATCTCTCACTCTAAGGCCGTTAGGGGCGCTAGCGCACAAGTCCACGAGGCAACGCGATTTGGTGCCAAGTGAGAAGACGAGGGCAAGCTCCGGGCTCCGGCTTGACCTCGGCGGCAGCGTGTTGGATAGAAGATAGGAGCAAGATAGCAAGCGCCAAGAAAACGGGCATCGAGTGAGACCTAGCTAGGACGTTGGGACCGACGAGGTAGGCCACACACGTCGATAGCAGTACATGTGTATCCCCATTCCTCGGTCCTAAATCCTAAATTCCTAATTCAACAAAAAAGTAATTACTTTGTAATTTCTCTAAATTCTTTGTGGTGGTATCTCTAATATGAAAAATTTGTACTCTATTATTTACTATAATGAACCTTTAATTTTTTTTATTGAACAATATTCTATTAACTCCGAATACCCATCCTTCGATAAATCCTGATCCGCCTATGGATGAAACCAACTAATCACCCCATGAAGTGCACGTCATCCTGGCACTTCGCGCTGACCCGTGCTCCCTCACGCGGCGGTGAGGACCGCGCGGTTTACGGTGGGTCGGTGGTGACGGTGGTTTCAGTTGCGACGGCGGCGGCGCGGGTCACGGCCTCGAGGGTGGGTTGCGACCGCAATGGCAGGGGCAGTGATGCGTCCGCAACAGCATGTCATCACGGCGATGGCGATGGCGATGGCACAGCGTTGTTAGCAATTGTGGTGCTAGTCGTCAAGCGTTGGCGACGACACATGGGTCGACGGTGGTGCGGAAGAAGAAATCATTTTGTTTTTCTCTGAAAGCCCATGTCTTACTGTTTACTGCTAATTTGATACAAAATATCAGGGTGGATGGAACCGGCCTCGCGGAAGAATCTTCTGTTGTTTCCTTGTTGCATGTGTATTAAGACGTATGGGAGGAAGAAGGCTCGTGAGTCATGACCCTTGGTTAATCAACCGCTCGTGTGAAGGAATCATGTGCTAGCTGTTCCTGGTTTATTCTTGGCAAGAGGAAGGAAGTTGGTGAATATCAAATGGCTGTAATTTTCTTGGAAAAGGATCGTGCGGTTCATGTATTGTTGATCATGTGGCTCAACCAGAAGGCTTGATTGGTATTAGTCAATAATATAAGGGAGAAAGATTGCTATACAAAGCAAATTGCATGGGGCACACCAACTCACCCACACCCTGTAGCTTGAAAATTGATGATAGTTGTGCGTACGTATATGCCTGTCTGCAGCATACTGAAAGTCTGAAACCACCTGTGGGTTGATTCGGGCCTTTGTGGCAAAACCCTGCTCTCTTTTTTTTTTATTATTTCTTTGAGGAATATTTTTGGGTAGTACCGCTGCGATCCTCACACTGCACCTCATACGCCCATCTGGTTAAGTTACGTTGCTGCGTGCGCGAGCTGCTCCTCACAATGCTCTTGCGGGTCACAAAGTCGAAGGAATGAGATGACTTACACAGTTACACGAGATGACATATATAGTGCCATTGCAGCATGGTATGCATAGTACTATGTTTTATGAACACTGAACTGTGTACAAACTTTGGTTGGAGTGACCTTTGTAATTGTAAAAAGTTTGATATGCAATAGAAGTTTGTAATATAGTCAAACCCAGGAAAAATCAAATATTATCCATACATCTATTGTCCCAGATCCAAACTTTGCTAAGGAAACAAAGTCCCAAACAGGAATAACAAGCCGAACAAATAGTGTAGTACAAACACTAGGATATCGTCTATCGATCGGAGATACATAACACACTACCTCTGGCTTTTAGCAACCATATATGCATATACGCAGTATGAATCCTTTCACACAAGAATCTCCGGTGCCGGATGCTCGAGATTCGACAACAAGTCAATGGCGACTCTGATGCTCGGCCGGTCGTCACGATTCATTTCGACACACTTGAGCCCAACGATCATCACACGCTCCATCTGGTCATTGTCGAACTCGCCGTTCAGCCGCTCGTCGGCCATTTTGAGGACCTCTTTCCTCTTGTAAGATTCCCTGACTGCATTGATGAGGGTGTTCGGGAGCCGGAAGTCGCCCTCCGGCACGGTCGGCTGTCTGCCGGTGGCGATCTCCAGCAGCAAGACCCCGAAGCTGTAGACATCAGACGCGGGGCTCGCCGTTTTGTTGGCGATGTGTACGGGATCCATGTACGCCAGGCACCCAGCGATGGTCACTTGTTGGGACCGTTGCTCATGGGGAACCTGCCGCACCAGCCCGAAGTCGCAGACCTTGGCCACCAACGACTCGTCCAGCATCACGTTACTCGGCTTGATGTCCCGGTGCAGGACGCAGTTGTCGTTGCCGTTGTGGAGGTAGTCTATGGCAGAGCCAATGCCAAGAATGATATTGTACCTCTCCGGCCATGTCAGCGGGCTTGCTGACCCGTGGAGATGGTCGTGGACGCTGCCGTTCCCTATCAGCTCGTACACAAGCAGCAGGTCGCTGCCATCGACGTCGCACCAGCCGACGAGCTTCACAAGGTTCCGGTGCCTTAGCTGGCCCAAGGTCATGATCTCGGTTTTGTACTCTTCCCTGGCTGCCTCCGGCCGGTGCGACGGCAATATCAGCCTCTTCACCGCCACCAGAGGCATGCGCTGATCCGGCAAGTCTCCTTTGTACACTTTTCCGAAGCCGCCCTCGCCGAGCTTCCTATCCTCGGAGAAGTTCTCCGTCGCCTTACACAGCTCATCGTACGAGAATTCCCTTGCAACTTTTCCCGACGAACAAAATAGCGGATTTCAGTTCAGTTTCGCAGTTACGTTTGAATCTAATTTCGTTGGTTAAAAAAACTAAGAGAAATGATATATACCTGACAACTCTATTTTGCTGTCCGTCGCCGGGGGCTGCCGACTATACATACGTCTATATATAATACCGAGCCGCCGTCTATACATAGGTCTATATATAATACAGAGCAGAACAGCTACTAATCCGACTAATATTGCACTTGCAGCGACTGATACCAGTACCACCCATAGTTTTGTCTTACCATCTGTTAACAAAAGAACAATGGCGGTCGATGGTGAGCGGTGAGTCTTCGCATAGACTTGAAAGAAAGCAAAAAACGGAAATATATATGTCACCACTCCCACTAGACTGTGCTGCTGGCATTTTTGCTCGATTACTAACGTTTGTTTTGGCCGAACCTATCTTATTTAAAATCCACCATCCAGCAAATAATCGCTTATACTGCTTTCCAAGCCCACTCCTACATATATATCAGGTTTTTTTTTCTCGATTAGTGCATGCCATCCTCGCGCGAGGGTGACGCATGCTAATATTCGATTTATTGTTCCCATTTTATTGGATGTCTATGAAGAGACATATCTAGCTTTACTTTCTAGGGGTTGAAACGCAAGAATTAACAGGGAAAACAAAATATCCAAGATTTTCTTTTGCTAATCCTATATGTGATTTCAATTTTTCTGTAGGGTCAATTGACCCAGTTGAGGATCATGTCCCTCGCCCTTGAAGTTTGGATCAATTTTTCTAGTTGCAATGGGTCCAGAATAATGAACAACATAAGCAAAATGGCACTAGAACATCTCCCTTTTTTTTTGCACTTAGCTGATTTTGTTTATGAGTGTTATCAGGGTTCACAAAACCAGTTTGTGATTTTTACCGGGGGTGGCCGGTAGGTTCGAAAATTGGAACATTTCTGTAACATCCAAAAATTCCCAATTTTGGAAAGTATAATGAAAATACGTGAGAGAATAATTTTGGACATGTTTACATGTGGAAAAGATTATTCAAGCATGTTTTGAAAATTTTCATCAAAAGAAACAACACTTTTATATGAAAACAACAATTTGGAAGAATTTGTGAGAAAAACACAGAGCAAATAAAATCTTAAAAAATTTACACAAGAAACTAAGCAGTCTTAGAAGCCCCCACAAAAAATTTCATAAATTTGGACCTTGTTTGCTAAGTATAAAAATTCGGGAAACCTTCAGCCAGTTTTGGAAAATTCAAAAGCTAATTTGAATTTCCCGCCAGGCCAATGGGCCAAACTACCGTGGCCCATCTTCGTTCGTGTTTCGCTTGACCCAGCGCAATCTCACTCTCTCTCCTCTCCTCTCTCCCTCTCTCCCTCTCTCTCTCTCTCTCTCTCTCTCTCTCTCTCTCTCTCTGACATGCTGGGCCTGCATGTCAGCACTCTTCTTCCACCTCGCCTTCGTCTCCGCACGCCGTGGAATTCGATCGCCGCCCACAGTTTCGACGTTCACTTGCCCCCGTCGCCTCTGTTAGCACCACGCCCATGCTAGCAACTCCCGGATGGCACCCTTTTTTTGTGCGGTCGGAGAGATCAGAGCACCCCCATGAGTTTCTCGCACGACCGCCGACTTCTCGCTCTAACTCAGCCGTACGTAAGCTTGCCACTGCATCGTCTTCTTCCTCAGCTTGCCGCCATTCCATTGCTACTCTGGTGAGCTTCCTGACCCACAATACTCGCATCGTTTTGATCCTTGTCCATTGCTCATTCCTCTTCTTTTCTCAATGTAGCTCTGGGATTCTTGTAGCTCAATCACACTCTACTTTGTCCCTGACTCCAACGTGCACCAGATCTGAGCTACAGTGTTCTCACTGTTCCAGCAGGTTTGAACAACCCCCGAGTGTGTCATCATGTGTTCCAAACTTCCTTCATCTAATTACCCCACTCAATGTAGGTAGATTTGCAAAGAATTAGAGCTTCGCTGCCATCTTCCTCTCTCACGGCCACCGCCATTTTTGTTTTCCTTTGAAGCCTAGTGAGACTCGGACTGATTCCTTGCGTTTACACCATCTCTGGGACATTAGTGAACTAATTCGACACTCATTGTAGCTTCTCCATTGCTATGGTTAGCTCTCATCGTGAACCCCCTTCGCGCCGCCGCTGCTCGTCGTCGACAAGCCGCCTCAACCCTTCCCCACCCTCATCTTCTTCACCCTTGTGGTCGTGGTGAGTCATTGGTTCTCATGTGTGCATCATTTTTCCACGGGCAATTCCCTAGCGCCCACTCCTCCTTAAACACCCATGGCGTCGCCGTGGTTGCATGCTGCCAGCTCGCCTCCAGTGACACTAGGTCCTCGTGCCTGGTCCATTAGCATCGCTTGGGCTCGCTGAATCCAGTGCACCTCTTCTTTAGCCTCGAGAACGCCTCTTTCGTCGAAGCTTGCCACCGCTTCTCACTGTTGTGCCGCCGACTCCGGTCATCTTCACCTCCGCTAGCATCGCAGTAACACCCTCTCTCCATTTACAAGCTCCTTCAAGCTTTTTCGGAACCACCTCGCCGCCAGTGAGTTCTTCTTCCCTCTCTGCCACGCAATTTCATCGCTTTTTTTTCTCTCCGACAAAGCGACTCCACTCGCATTTAGGATTTAGTTAACACTAATGATAGTGGTTGAGTGTAACAAGAGTATGACAGGTGGGGCCAGTCGAAAAGATTAACTGAAATCTAATTTCAAACGTTTTTAGAATATGAGTCACTGACATGTGGGACCACCCACTGTTTCCGGTTTTGAAACATGTTTTAAAACCCGAGAGACTGACATGTGGACCCATGTCATCAGATAATTAAAATAAAAAATAGGTTTAATCATTTAGTTAATAAATAATGAGTCTATGCCATGTGGGACTGCCTATGTTTTATAAATAAAAATCCAGAAAAAAAAATGGGAGACTGACAATTAGGCCCCACATGTAAGTAAATAAAATTCGGAAAAACGAGTAAAGCCACTTTTAGTTCAGAGGAAAATACACATTCTCTGTTGGAAAGCGTAAATCTCTCCTTTGGAAAGCGTAAACCTCAGAGAATACACTTTTGATGTCACCCTTTTATTAATTTCTGGAATTTCAAAACCGAAGCAAATTGAAATGCTAATAACTTTCGCATATGAACTCCAAATCAAATGAATTTTTTTTATAAATTCATATAAAATCATGCTATGTCTGAATATGCAAAAATATTGGAATTTTGTTTCTGTTTAAATTATTTTTCTATATTTAATTTGCTATCGGCTCTTTTTAAATAGACAACGATACCTCGAACGAAATTTATGATGATCCTTCATCCTCTTATTCAGAGCAACTAGAGCAAGACAAGCACCTCCTTTGACCATGTTGATCCTACTATTTCAATTATTGTACTTGTTTTTGCAAAATCTATTATGCATGCGTGTCTATTTGTTTAAAATTGCTATATTTGGGGATAACTGTCGTTATACTAATATTCAATGCATGATCCTCCTTGAAATATTGGTATCCCTACTATTGTAGCCAATGGGTTATGGTTTAGACAATAGATGATGCCAATTTGGGTATTTCAAGTGCAAATATTACACAAATGCTTAGTCGGGCTCTAGATTTAGTAAAATTGGAAAAATGGATGACATATTGAATATGAATTTGGGAGATTATAAAATGATGGTCCAGAGGGGTTTACCTCTATTATCTTATATAAATAAAATAAAAATGAAAAACTTAGTTTATGATGCAAACGAGTTATATTATATTCTAAGAGTGTGAGAGGCGTATCTCACAAGTAGATAGGGGGAGATCCTCGCCCGGGTCAATTAAGAACCGAACGCCGGTGCTCCCAATCTAAAGCCCAAGTGTACAACCATATGTGTCGGTATGGGACGGCCTTAGCTAATTAAGTCATTGAAAACTAGCCTTGCATGTTGGTAGGCCGTGGTAGTGCGAGCATGACCGGTGCAGGCATGTTCGAAGGGGTTCCCTTCACCGAGGCGTTGGGAACAAGGCCTTTCGACACAATGATGAGTGCCTCTCTAAGACAGGGGCGTACCTGGGTGAAGTGGCGATGTTCATTCGTCGGGCTAGTGCAAGGTTAGGACTATGTAATGTAAAGGCTTTGATACGTGCTCTAGACTACTTACCAAAGGATAGTGAGCGGTGGTATCGACAGAAACCAAACAAACTAGAGAATACGTATACTGTGGGTACAGTTGTACACCTCTACAGAGTGTAAATCTATTTAAATAGTCGTGTCCATGGCCATGAGCGTGCTTGGTGCGGTCCATTGTGTAGGGATACGGGTAGGCTACGATAGCTACAAAACAAAAATTTTTACCATGCAAACCAAGAAGCCAAGCAAGTAGATGATCACAGATCATTACCACCAGACGCGCAGAGCAGCGGAAGAAGAGTTGGAGCAGCCTGGTCCAACGTAGAGCGCGTCGATGCAGTGGTCGTAGTCGATCGTCCAACGTCGAGCACGTTGATGCAGTGGTCGTAGTCGATTGTCCAGCGTCCTCGCGAGTCGATTGTCTCCTCCAGCAACCTCTGCAGTTCCTTGTAAAGATCGCGGATCGTCCTCAAGTGCAACAGTCACAGTAGTGCCTCTACGGTATCCACACGTCCAGCGAAGGAACAACCATGCGCCGATGTACTAGCACCAGGTCGCACGGTAGAGTTCTCAGGAAGATGGCGGTTAGGGTTTCGGTGGTGATTTTTGCATCCCCAAACAGCCTTATGCATCTCCTTATATAGTGCTCGTGACGGATCCTATCCGAACATGTTTGACAAATCGTATCCGTACTAATTTGTTCCAACCCGTTAAGTGTGTGACCCATTAGGTTTATGCGTAATCGGTTGTGACTAGGAAACCCTTTCCAACCACGAGTCGTTAGCGGCTCCTAGCAGAACATAACAATTTTCGAATAAACATAAATTATCGGACGAACCTTAATACAATATGATCTACGACCAGGTCCTCATCACTTACGACCAGGTCCTATCTCTATACGACCAGTTCATATTTGGTCACGACCAATTCACAACTCCTTACGACCAGGTTACCACCACTCTTTGATTACGTCCGACCAGTCTACGACCAGTTCGTAACTGATCGAACTAAGCGACCTACTCGTGTATTCTCCCTTTGCCTCATGATATCTGGTTGAACTCCAGGTGAGATGTTGTGTCATCCATGGACTGTTCAATACTTTCTCGATCGAGTGTCGAATAACTTTACGTGGTCGAACACTTCGATCACTAGTGGCATGGCCATGCACTTTCTTTATCCGATCACAACAACGGGCCTAGAGACATCTCTCCTATTATGTTAGGAGGGGAAAATCCCACATCCGACCAGTCACATTCCTTTGCATGTTTCATAGCATACCCGAAAGCTACCTTTATAGCGACCCAGTTACGAGCAGCGTTTAGCAACCCCTAAGAGTGCTATTACACATGTAGGAAACTATGCTGATCTCAGGTCTAAGGATTATACATCATCATTGCTTGAGACCAACTAACGACACATAGAATCATAACAATCTTAATAGTGTCTCAAGGTGGGTCTTATCCAACACCATATTCTCTAACATGTGTCCATATTATTGGTTTGATATCTCTATATCCATGACCTGTGAAACATAGTCATCAACCAATACATATGATAGTCTATTCATATGTGTCCTCATATGTTTCCGACCAGGGAACGTTTAAGAATAATCATCGCAGAAATATAGAGTTTCACAATCAAGTCACATACTTGATAATAAATATTAACGATATTATTCTAGGAACAAGATAACATATTATCCAATATTATGAACATAATGAAATATAATCATCTCTATGATTGCCTCTAGGGCATATTTCCAACACATCGAGTATAGTCTTGGGTTTTACAAAAACAGTTCTTGTTGGAAAACGAGGGAAGGGTTTTGTTGTTGATATTTGAGTTGAGTGCTATTTCTATGGCTGAAAGTAAGAAGTTGATTGCAGCCGATGAGGGTTGCGATTTATTATTTATCAAGTACTTACTTATTGATTCTTTAATTACTTAACTGCCTTTTTTTAAATTCCGTTGCAAATTACTACGTATTGATATGGCAAATAAAACTTGCTTAATGGTGAAAATAACATAGCATAGAGCCTCATCCCTTGTTAGCCATGCATATATATAAAGTTTGCGATACACTACAAGTCTTGTTGAGTACGCAGTGTACTCAGTCTTACTTAAATTGTTGTTCAAAGATAGAGGATGAGCCTATGTCAGACGACACGTTCTTTGCACCCGGTACCGAAGGGTTCAGTGATGGGTCTTTCTAGGTCTTATTTCTTGTCGGTTGCTTGAGGGTTTGGATGGGCATACCACTGGACTTTTGGTTTATATACATGTTATGCTTTCGCTTTTTAATTCGCTACTTCTGATACTGGTTATTTTATTTGGCCGATCAGCCGTGTATTATACTCTGTAATGTAATCGTTTAAGTTAAGTACCATATTTATTTCATGTTGTATGTATATTGTGTATGGATGTGTATGCCAAAGTTGTGGATGTATGCACTAGCCACTGATCATGGGACAGTACGGTACACACACGAGGACTTCGGGTATTTAAAGCCCATGGTCCGATAGTGTTGGTATCAGAGCCATACTGACTGTATTATAAGCCCTAGTTAGATTGGTCATTAGATAGGATTTGGTTTTTTTAAATGGACTTATTTAAATTATGAGAATAATTGTGAAAATGAAGGAGTTTTTTTGCTAATCTTACCTCATTCTCCTCTCAGCTAAGTCATTCCTGTGTTATCTCCTCTCATCTACCTTCAAAATAATCATAGTTTTGGAAGGAGATGTGCTCTCTAAAAATAAATGTTTTTAACCATATTTAATGCAATAAAACAAAGCCAAAATGTTTTAGAAAAATCCCTAAAACATCTTACATGAAGGTCTTTTGAAAACCCATTCTTAAACTAGTAAAAATATCACTCTACATGGCTATTTACAAAAATTTCAGAACCTAGTTATATTTTGAAAATGATGTGATATACTGTTTTTTAAACCCCTCCTCAATTTGTGTTAAATTGATGGGGTATTATAGAGGTCTATTTATACACAAAGACCAAGGGGTAGTATGACCTAAAAATAAACCTTAGGTGTTGGTTCTATATTGTAGAGAATGAATAAAAATTTGTGCTACAATTCTTTTCTTGTTTTAGTGTCATTTCTTATCTATGTTTCTCATTATATGTAGAAATAATCACTAACTTTCCCTTTTCTTAAATTGTAGATGACCACCCTATGAGAACCACAGTAACGCACTACCGCATTTGAGGAGGGCACGTTACAGCACACCCTATGGGTGATGTTACAGTGAGTCCATTGGCATCATATGCCGCTATACACCATCTTCAGCACACCCTCCAGTGCGGCATTCACTGAGTACCTCACACAGGTGCTTATTCAATGACGACACTTTGGATATCCCTCTTTCTGCTACTATGGGCGGGGCTCTTGTGCCCTAATGTCGCTTTATGACATGGCTTACGTCGCCATTGTACACTAGCGACATGAGCTACCCAAGCTGGAGGACATGTTCTTCTACTTCCCCATACGGATGGTGGATAGAGAGGAGCATACCTACCGGGTGGAGGGCATGCCATTCATCACTCCACACCTACACCTCGCCAGCCTCATGAGATCACTCGCTGGATATCTCTGTCGCGTGACCCGTGAGCTATTGGAGGCTCGCTGGAGGATTTCCACACTCGAGGACAGCATCGCTCCCATGGTGGCCCAGGGGCTCTTTTCGTGGGAGCTATTGTATGGGGAGGATGCCGTACTAGCACCTGTGGAGGAGTTACCAGAGTCCACCATTCGCATCAGATTGGGTACCCGATGTCTCTGTATGTCGGCTATCAATTACCGCCATCGTGTGATGGCCATCTACTCGGATACAAAGGAGCCGCCATGATTAGTTCAGAGGCACCATCTTCTCCACGATGGGCGTGAGGAGATCGAGTTCAGTGGAGCTTCATCCTCTGCTGCCCCTGAGTCTTCACACGCTGCTTGACGCGACCACGATGTCTAGATCTAGATTAGCAGTCGGAGAGCTCACTTGTAGGGTCTTAGCGTGAGCACTTTTGGGTATTTTGGTTTGTTAAAATATGTAAGGTGATGGTGTATGTTGACTGTAATTTGCTATTTATGATTGTTTAGTTACTCATTTTGTAATGTTTGAGCAACGAACATGCGAACCATGTAAAACTTAACTAGTATGTTAAAGTTTCATGAGTGTTGTCCTATGGTTTAAAAACATACATTTTTAGTTTTATATGAGTTATTTTAGTATGGAATGATGTTACTTGCTGACCCATTTAACTTGTGCTTATCCCCCCCCCCATCCTGGGCACATTTGCTAACCTGCGCGTTGTATGAATAGTATGCCAGTAACACGCTCTGTTAACCAACTCATGGCTTTGGGAGATGCCTTCGAATCATGGCAACCGGAAGGTGAGGTCCACAATCCTCCACAATCTAACCAGTTCCATCCATCGGCTCCTGAGGATCAGCACACCGCTGAGGAAGCAGAAGTGTTGCCTCCATCGCCCACACTGGCGCAAGGGTGGCAGACAAAAACTTTGCTGCTACAAGAGTTGGTGTAGAACACCGCCAACATGGGTACTATAGCCATTGGAGGCAGAGCTGCCGTCATACCACAGTCGAGGATGGGTAAGTTCATGCGAACTCGGCCATCGACCTTCTCATCTGCGGTAGATCCTCTCGACGCCGACAACTGGCTCCGCTCCATCAAGAGCAAGTTGGTCATTGCCCAATGCAATGACGAGGAGAAGGTGCTATATGAATCCTATCAGCTGCAAGGCGCAACAACTGCTTCGTGGGAGAACCATCAAGCCATTCTTGGAGAAGGCCAGAC
Source organism: Phyllostachys edulis (assembly GCA_036346405.1). NCBI lineage: Eukaryota > Viridiplantae > Streptophyta > Magnoliopsida > Poales > Poaceae > Phyllostachys > Phyllostachys edulis. The sequence goes on from CM070559.1 coordinate 22,988,644, forward strand.
CCTCACTTGGGCCACCTTCAAGAAGGCATTCCATGACGCCCACATTCCAGCGAGTCTCATGGACATCAAGAAATGGGAGTTCTATGAACTCAGGCAGGGGAACATGACCATGATGGACTTCCTCCATCGCTTCAACTACCTTGCCTGGTATGCTGCTTCTGAAATACCGAACGAGGGGAGGAAGGTTGTTGTCTTCCGGGAGTGCCTTAACGATGAGATGAAATGGTCACTCGCTACCCACGACATTCCCAACTTTCAGACCTTGATCAACAAGGCAATCCGAGTTGAAGATAGCACTCAGATGGTTGTGGAAAGTCGCAAGCGCAAGTGCTTAGCGTAGAAATCAGCAAGCAGCGACATGCTAAGGCAACACGTTTAGCAACCATTGAACGCATGTCCTTCAGCACCTCCACCTCTGAGGTTTCAAGAACAAAGTCCCCGCCCGTAGCAAGCCATAGTTCAGCAATATAACCATGGAGGGCAGCCTTCTGGGACACAAAACCGTGCAAAAGTCGTCACCTACTACAACTGCGGTGAACACGGGCACTTCGCGAATGAATGCCCAAAGATGAAATATCCAGCACCTCATCCTAAACCCCAAGGTGTCCAGCAGTGACCCTAGGGCCACGCACAAGGTCAAGGAGGGTAGCAAGCCCCCAAACCGGTGCAAGGCTTCGTGTGTGATCGTCTGAACCACACAACAGCTGAAGAGGCCAATAGAGCTCCTGATGTGGTGATGAGTATGATTCTTGTTCACTTAGTACCTACATTGGTGTTATTTGATTTCAGAGCTTCTCACTCATTCATATCTAAGAAATTTGACATGCAACAAGATGTAAAAACTACACACCTGGAAAAGAACATGGTAGTTTATTCCCCCGGGTCAGTCATGAGAGCGAAACTCGGTTGTTTCGTGGTCTAGATGGAAATTAATGGGGTCGAATTTGAAGCAAATTTCATTATGATAGACACTCCTAGGTTGGATATAATTCTTCAGATGGATTGACTATCCAAACACAAGGGAGTGATCAATTGTGTGGAACGGGTCGTTTCTCTTGTCAACTCCGCGGGGAGCGGGTCTTTTTCTCCTCCACATATGCCGCTCCATCGCAGCAGCCCACACTCAACTCTATCTCAATTCCAGAGCTTAGTCAAGTGCCCGTGGTATGTGAATATCCCAACGTGTTTTTGGATGAATTGCCGAGGATGCCGCTTGACCGTGACATGAAGTTTGTCATCGATTTGCTACCTCGGATAGCACATATATCCAAGTGACCTTATCAAATGGCATCTCATGCGTTGGTCGAATTGAAGTAACAACTCAAAGAGCACTTGGACACCATGGGGGAAGCCCCGTGCTGTTCGTGAAGAAGAAAGATGACAGTCTAAGGATGTGTGTCGATTGTCGTTCTTTAAATGAAGTCACCATCAAGAACAAGTATCATCTCCCGAGGATTGATGATTTGTTCGATCAAACGAATGGTGTTTGTGTCTTCTACAAGGTTGATATGAGGCTCGGTTATTTCCAACTTAAGATCAGGCCGAAAGACATTCCAAAGTTTGCATTCACCACCCGTTACGGCTTGTACGAGTACACCGTGATATCTTTTGGACTCTCCAATGCTCCCGCAAGCTTTATGAATAAGATTTTTATAGATTATTTGGATTGATTCGTGGTGGTCTTCATCGACGACATTCTTAAATATTCCAAGAATGCACAGGAACACGAGCAACACTTGCAGGTAGTGCTCGACAAGCTACGTCAGCATCAATTGTATGCAAAATTCAGCAAGTGTGAATTTTGGCTAAAAGAGGTCAACCTCCTAGGCCATGTTCTATCGGAGGGAGGTGTGGCCGTGGATCTAAGCAAAGTACGTGATGTGCTAGCTTGGAAACAGCTTCGCACCATTCCTAGGTTCATCGAGAACTTCTCCAAGATCGTAAGACCGATGACACAACTTCTTAAAAAGGACAAGAAATTTGAATGGTTAGCATCTTGTGATGAAAGCTTTCAAGAATAGAAGAAAAGACTCACAACAGCCCCAATGCTTACTCTGCTTGACATACAGAAAAGCTTTGTGGTGTATTGCGATGCATCCCGCCACGGCCTCGGTTGTGTGCTAATGGAAGAAGGCAAAGTGGTGGCCTATGTATCACTTCAGTTGTGGTCTCATGAAGCTAATTATATAACTCATGACTTGGAATTGGCAGTCGTGATTCATGCTCTCAAGATCTGGAGGCATTACCTCATCGGCAATCGGTGCGGAATTTACACCAATCACAAGAGCCTAAAGTATTTCTTCATATAACCAGATCTGAACCTAAGACAATGGAGATGGCTCGAGTTGATCAAGTACTATGACCTTGGCATTCACAACCACCCTGGTAAAGCCAATGTTGTAGCCGATGCTCTCAGCCGGAAGCTTCACTGCATGAACGTGTTAATTGAAGCGAATCAACTGCCATTGAATGAGGAATTCCAAAAGCTCAACTTAGAAGTGGTTGAGGAGGGATATGTTGCTTCCATAGTGCTATAACCTACTGTAACATCCCTATTTTCCTGAGTTTTTAAAAGTTTTAAAAGCTGTAAAAATTAACCATTTGGTTTTATTAATTCGCTCAAGCTTAATTTGTATTTTAGAATTTTAAAAGGAGTTTAAATTGAATTAATTAAAACTTGAACTAACTAAAGTTGGTTTAGTTGAGTTTTGCTGGATTTTAAAGTTGGTTTTTCCTTTTGCCCTAAGTTAAAAATAATTAATTGCCGAAAATTAAAAGCAATAGTTAAGCTGAAAATATTTTTACTAAGTCCTAAATAATTCAAGGGATTTCTGTGAATTTTCCTAGAATTTTTGGATGGCCTAAGCTATTTTCTAAAAACGCTTTTGCTTTTCTGGTATTTTCTATAAAAAAAACCTTAGAAATCCCTTCCTATTCCTCTTGGGCCGATTTCCCTCGGCCCATTTCCTGTTTCCACTCGTGGCCCTGCTTCGGCCCTGCGCATCTTGTGGCAGGCCTCCAGAGACCGTCCGATCTCAATCGGACGGCTCGCGTTCGCCCGTGTCCTTCCCTCTCGCGCCCTCTCTCTCTCGCTGCCCAGTGGGCCCTGCCTGTCAGCCTCTGCCGCACCGGGTCATCTCCTACCTCCGGCCGCGCCGCGCCCGCGCTCCCACGCTGCAAATCCCGCCGCCACGCCGCTCCCTCGCTACTCCCTAGCCCCTTGGTCCCTTTGCCGGACCTTGCCTGTCCCGCCCCCGCCTGCGCGCCTGTCGCCCCTTTTCCCCTTCCATGGTCAATTTGGACCTCAGCGCCGCCATTGAAGCCGGGCGAGCCTCCACGCCGACCTCCTCCTCTGGTCCCCCCCTCGGCTATTTAAGGAGCGCCCCGGGACCGCCTTCTCCTCCTCCACCTCCTCCCCACCCACTCTCCTCTCCCGCCTCTTTCGGCCAAGATTTGGAGTTTTGCCTTGCCGCCGAGCTCCACTGCCGCAGACCCGCCATCGCTGCCGAGCCTCCTCCACCGCTTCGTCCCCACTTCCCAGATCGCTGCTGTTGAGGCACACTGTGCGAACCTCCTTCACGGAGCTTCTCGAGCCTCGCCGCCGCTTTGAGCCGCCGCTGCGTTTCTTCCTCTCATGGCGACCTCCCGTTCTTGCCCAAGATCAAGATCGCCATGACGCCCTCTTGGCGTTGGTGCCCTCGCCGGCCATTGAGCGCCGCCGTCACGGCGGCGACCATCGGGCCGAAAGCACGCCGCCGCGGGTCCGACGTGGCGAGCCACGTGGCTGCCATCGTGGCGCCTCGTCAGCCCACGTCATCCTTTTTGTCGATGTGGTCGCCCAATAACGACTTGACTTTTCGGGTTTTCTTTAGAAAACAATTCGACGAAAAGAAATCCCTGTGGTCGACAATTTGGCGCAATAAATTGATTTTCCTTTAGAAAATTAATTCCAAAAATCAGGAAATTCCTTTTTCTTGATTTTATGTGTTTTCCTATCTTCCTTTGGCTGTAACTTCTTCATTCGAACTCCGATTCGAGTTATTCAAATTTCTAAATTCATCTAAATTCCTTGTCTTCCTATTAGTATTTATTTAGTATTTATTGGAAGTTTATTTGGAGTTGTTTTATTTATTTAGCTTTGTTCGCACGTGTAGATTCCGGTGTTTTGGAAGATTTCGCAGACCCGACGACCGAAGCACCTCTACTCTTCAACGAAGGCAAGTCGTAGACCTTTGATCGTGTTGAACCCATCTTTATAAAAGTATATTGTTTAATATAAACATGCATTGCTAATTTTATAACAAATGGTTTCGGGATTAGTTAATTACCTAATTGCATTATGCCTCCTTGATAAATTGTGATTGACATGTATCCTTGAATGACATAAATCCTTGGACACCTTAGGATGGTTAATTTAGTTGGACATTATTGTACTACCAACCTGGGTATCGTGTTTGCTTAGCCATGCTTTGATAGACGTCGTCTCGCCATGAATCATTCAATATTAGTTTACCCCCAGCGCACCGGTTTGTGGCTTGTGTAGTAGCGGCTAGTGTTGCTGATTAAAATAAAGTGTGGTCCTGTGTGAGACCACGACATTTGTTGTCACCTTAACTAAAATTGTGGTGCTAGGATTGGGGTGGTCCTCTGGCTGGGTTGAACCAAACAAGGATTGAATTTGACTAAAGGAATTATGGAACCGTGGTGGAGCCACTTTTGATAAAAGATGTTGCGCTATGACTAGGGTGGTCATTTGGCTAGGTTGATCGAAAATGATTTATGCTCGGACGAGTGGATGGTGGGAAAAGGTGGGTGCCGTAACGCACACTGGAAATGCGGAAACGTCTCGTCTGAGCAACCAACTAAAGACCTAACCTTGAACCATTGATCTGGGCCATTACCGTACCACCACAAGTCTAGACTGGGATAGACCTGGCCGACTAATTAGCAATGTTTTGGGTTCAGTTCTATGTGGTTGGGAATGGTGCAAGAGGGGAGCCCGTAGTGGTGACCCCTGAGCACGCAGAACCGGGTCAAAACAGAACTTTGTAAAAGCCTTGTCACGTGCTCTAGGCTGCTTACCAAAGGTAGTGAGCAGTGGTATCGACGGATGCCAAACAAACTAGAGAATTCGTGTCTTGTGGGTAAAGCTGTACAACCTCTGCAGAGTGTAAAACTATTCGAATAGCCGTGTCCTCGGTTATGGACATGCCTGGTGATTTCACTCAAGGGGTAGATTTTCTTAAAATGTTGGAATGGGTTGTTCGAATCTAGTTTTGGTTGTGGTTGTAATGGGTTGTTCGAATCTAGTTTTGGTTGTGGTTGTTGGTTGGGAAGTGAACAGGGTATTCACTGGTTGTTTCAAAGAAAAATTGATTACTTATGTATTACTCTTTTAAATAATGCTTTGCAATCTAATTACTGTATTTACTGTCAATATTGCTTCTTGCAAAATAGCCATAAAGCTATCCTTGTCAATCCTTGCATGAATATTACCTGCATACATTTCTCTGCGACTTGCTGAGTACATTCAAAGTACTCACGGCTTTGCACCCTCTGGTTAATCAGTCGCGGGAGAAGAACCTGGAAGCAACGAGTTCTACGAGGAAGACTTCTTTGAAGATTATGCGAATTAGGTCGCGTCCTTCACTCGATTGCCGGTGGGCATATTGGGTGGCCTCCACCGGATGTTTGGTTTCCGCTGCAAGCTCTCTTTTGTTGCTCAGCCCTGTGTGGCAAACTTTGTAAGACTTGACCATAAGGTCTCTTTTGCTTAATAATATTAATTTGTCTGCTTCATCTTTAGTTTGGTTGTGCGGTTTTGATTACACCAATGTTGCAACTGTGTGCACTAGCTACTGATCCAGGGAATAGTGCAGATATACACAGAGGGTCCTGGATCCAGAGATCCGGGGTCCCTACACCTACCCTCAAATCTCAGATCCAGGCTGCTCAACTCAAAGATCAAGCAGTTGCTGAAATCAAGTGCGACTTGCAGGACGACAAGAAATTGAAATTTGCCAAGAATGCGAGAGAGATGGTTATGCATGGATAGCAGCTATATGTCCCAGATAATCACGATGTCAAGGACATAATCCTCAAAGAAGCTCATGATTCACCACTCTCCATTCACCCTGGGAGTAGAAAGATGTATTGGGACCTCCGAGAGCAATTCTGGTGGCCCGATATGAAGCGAGACATTGCCACACATGTTTCCTTGTGTAATGTGTGTCAACGTGTTAAGGCAGAACACCAGCGACCAGCGGGGTCACTTCAACCGTTGAAGGTTCCCGAGTGGAAGTGGGATGATGTCGGTATGGATTTCATTACCAGCCTACCGAAATCCCAGAACAGACACGATTCGATATGGGTTATCATTGACCGCTTGACCAAGGTGGCACACTTCATCCCAGTCGATACTAGCTATCAGGGTGCCAAACTCATAGAGCTCTACATAAATTACATCATTTGCCTGCACGGTGTGCCAAAGACAATAACGTTCGATTGAGGCCCTCACCTCATGATTTTGGGATAGCTTACACGAGCGATTGAGAACCGAGTTGTTCTTTAGCACAACTTTTCACCGACAAATAGGTCAAATAGAGAGGACTAATCTGATCTAGGAAGATATGTTGTGAGCTTGCGTGCTGTCTTATGACACTAATTGGGAGAAATGCATGGCGTTCACCGAGTTCTCCTACAACAACAACTTCCAGTCAAGCCTCCAAATGTCACAGTTCAAAGCACTTTATGGAAGAAAGTGTAGAACACCCCTATTCTGGTTTGAGTTTAGCGAGAGGCAATTCTTTGGACCAGCCATCACCCAAGAAGCGCAAGAGCACGTCAACGCAATAAAAAGGCGCTTGAAGGAAGTGCAGTCGCGCCAAAAGAGCTATGCCGACTGTCTCCACCGTGAGCTATGCTTCGAGGTAAACGATTATGTTTATCTCAAAGTCTCACCACTGCTAGGCATCCGTCGTTTTCAAGTTCATGAAAAATTGGCATCTCGGTACATCGGGCCGTACCGAATTGTCGAAAGGAAAGGTGAAGTAGCATACCAGTTGGAGTTGCCACCCCAACTGTTAGATGTGCATGACGTCTTTCATATGTTGCAACTCAAGAAGTGCCTCCGAACTCCGAACGAACTTGCTCAGTTGGAGAACATCGATCTCCAACCGAATCTTTCTTACTGGGAACACCCGATCAGAATCTTAGACAAAGCCATGCGACATACTCGTAGCTGCGCCATCAAGATGCTAAGTGTCCAGTGGAGCAACCACACTGAAGATGAAACCATGTGGGAATGAGAATACCATCTTAGAGCTGAGTTTCCCTATTTCTTTACCGAGCCCATCGAATCTCAGGGACGACATTCTTTGTAAGGGGGTAGGTCTGTAATATCTCAAAAATCTCAATTTTGGGAATGTGTAATGAAAATAAGTGGGAGAATAATTTTGGGCATGTTTACATGTGGAAAACATTATTTGAGCTTGTTTTGAAAATTTTCATCAAAAGCAACAATGCATTTATATGAAAATAGCAACTTGGAATTATTTTCAAGAAAATCACATAATAGATAAAACCTGAACAATTTACACAAGAAACTAAGAAGTGTCAGAAGCTCCCAAAAAAATTTCATAAATTTTGGACCATGTTTGCTAAGTATAAAAATTCAGGGAACCTTCAGCCAGTTTTGGAAAATTCAAAAGCTAATTCGAATTTTCCGCCGGGCCAATGGACCAAAACTGTCGGGGCCCATCTTCACTCGTGCTCACTTCAGCCCACACCATCACCTCACTCTCTCTCTCTAACATGTAGGGCCCGCATGTCAGCACTCTTCTTCCACCTTGCCTTCGTCTCCGCGCGCTAGCTCACCCGCGTCGCGCCTGCTCCGCTCGTGGAATTCGATCGCCGCCCACAGTTTCAACGTTCACCTACCCCCGTTGCCTCCACCAACACCACGCCCATGCTAGCAACTCCTGGATGGCGTCGTTTTCCGCGTGGATGAAGAGACTAGAGCACCCCCATGAGTTTCTCGTAGGACCGCCGCCTTCTCACCATTCGGCGAGGGGTGTTGGTGGCGCCTCTTGCTCCTCTACTCCGACGGGCCTACCTCCTTTTCTTCTGGACCCAGCATCACCGCCGCATCGCTTGACTAGACTGTTGCTTTAGCCTCATCCTCGTCGAATCTGGCACAGCCCGGCCCTGCTGACTCATCTTCATGAAAATCAACGCTGTCGGCTCATCTTCGCCAGATTTTGGCATCCTCTCTGTTAGCTAGAGATCATCCTCTTCGCTAGATCTGGGTGGGATCTAGCCATCCTGATTGCTGAAGCTCGCCTTGGCATCAGCAGCCGGATTAGTTGGTCTCCGCCGTCACCAGGGCGTCACCATCCAGTCTGCACATCGCTTTTGGTCGAATTCGACCGGATCTGATCCAGCGCAGACATCATCTTCGCCCACCCATCACTAACGTCATCGAGTTCCTCTATGCCACCAGCATTGGGATGGGGGGAGGAGCCATCGTATTCACGTAGTTGGTTCATCTTCATCTTCACCAACAGCTTCATCGTCTTCACCGGCTCCGGTTGGGGTTGGCCATCTCGCCAGCTTCGTCATCGTCACTGGCCATTTCCATCACTAGCTCCCATAAGATATGTTCATCCTCAGTCACATTTATTCATCTTTCATCTTTTCCTCCTTGGTCTTTCCACTTGGCTAGCTGTGTTGTTGTGTTTGTTAGTTGTTGCTACAAGTATCCTGCTGCTAATATTTGCTGCTGTTAGTATCCTAAGTATATTTTCGTTTAATTTCCATCGAGTCCATTCAAGTCTGCTGCATGTCTCCCTTTGAGTTCGACGAAGTGTTGCCAGTCCATCAAATCCTTTGTGGATCAGCCGATTGCTTCTTCTTTTTTGGGTAACCGCGGTCCGTCCATTGGATCGAGTGCGGTCACCCCTATCATCGTTGTTGATGCGACTTTACCCTCTTGGTCATCTCTTGTAGTCATCTTGCTACACATCTTCGCATCATTGCGACTTTTTACCAATGGCCTTCTTTGTTGTCATCAACAACTATCTCTTTGTCTTTGTTTTCGTCAGGTGCTAGATTCAATACCATCACCTGACTTCTTGGGTGGGCGGATCTACTCTGCCATGTTTACCTTTGTCGGGCACCAGATTCGACACCGTCACCTTACTTCTTGGGTGGGCGGATCTGGCCTGTCATCTTTGCCTTTGTAGGGCACCAGATTCGACATCGTCACCTCACTTCTTGGGTGGACGGATCTAGTTCACGTATTCATCTCTATCTTTATATCTTAATTGGCTTGATTTGACATATCTCTCTATTCTTGTTGGTTTTAAGAGTTGCATGCTTCGATATCTTCAAGCTCGGACTTCAGATTTATCTTTTATTTTAGTGTTGTCCTCTTCAAACTCAATGCTATTGCATACGCAATGAGTTTGAGTGGGGGTGTTAAGAGTAGTAGTGTAATGTGTGATAGAAGTGTAATAGTCATGTAAATGTTAGAGGTAGTTATGAAATTATAGTGTAGTCAGGATTTCAAGTCTAGGGTTTCTCCTTTCTATACTATATATTGTCTCTTGGGCTCTTGCAATAGATGTAAGAATTCAGCCCTCATTCTCTCTTCTCTCCCAACGATGGTCAGGTATAGCAGAGGAGGGGGAAGCTACTGAGGAAAATCGAAGATGCCGTCGGTGAAGCAGAGCCGCACCAGATGGATTCGAGTGGATTTGGAAGGGAGGCTTAGATCAACGCAGTGAGTGACTCACTTGGGTCGACGATAGACACTGTTTCACAAAGTTCTGTGACCCGTGACTGCCCGAGTCTCGACCGGTCCGGGCAGGCTTGAAAATGGATTTCTGACCTAAAAGCCCGATGAATGTAATTAAAAAAATAAAGAAACTCTTTATTTATTCTCGAAATGAATTAAATATTAATTTTTATTCTAAAAAAGAATTAAAATAATAGTTTTAAATAAGAAAAAAAAATTAGGCCATGCTCAAAGCTTGCCTGCTTATACGAACTTTTCATGTTCGCCCACTGTTGAGCCTAAGCATTTGAGCAGTCGACGGGTTTAATGAACGAAATGGAGGAAGCACCGTCGGGAAGGAGGGATATAACTAAACCTAAATAATGTACAGGAATCAAATGAGCGTGGGACCCACTCCTACTCGTCCCCAGCGAGCGACGAGCTTACCGTAGAGCAGATAGGGGATGGGGCCAAACTGGGGACAGAAGGGGATGCAGTTTGGGGAGAAGTGACTACGGGCGAAGAACGAGAGGACGGCCCTTATTGGTGTCAACTCGCCATACTCCCTTGTGAAGGAATCTTGCAAGAAGCTGATGCTCCTGGTCGGTCAAATTTGTGTGCCAACAATAACCTTCAACCCTATCCTTAAGTACCTTACTACAGGTACGTTTGATAGTGGATCTTTAGATTGCAACAAAATGAAGGGCTATTGGGACATCCAAGCATCATAAAAACCGATGTTCAAATAAGCTAGATTCATCATGCATGGTTAGCTTTGGCTTGTACCAAAAGCACATGTGGGCGGAGGGGTGACAGGCGGGCGGAGGCGAATGTTGGGAATAGTCCCATATCAGTTGTGGGAAAGAAAAAAATCATAACTTATAAGTGTGAGGGAGACCTCACTCATTGGACTACTGTTTTGGGGGAGAATGCCCAATACCACTTATAAGGTTGTTGCTATAGGGCTTGCATGTGACAGCATGTGGGCTTAGTTGTGTTCAGCCCATTTGGACTTGTGGCCCGGGGAGTAAACCCTGTTGGACCTAGGCATGTGGCCTGGTTCCAATCTAACAATTGGTATCAGAGCCTTGGTGATTTCTCATGTGTCGAAGAGGATGCTGATCGAAGGAAAGGAGTATGTTTCTGTCCGGCGAGCGACACTTGCTGCGAGGTGATACGTCTGCCTCACAGGTTGTGAAGAGGGAGAGCATGGTAACGATGTCGTACCCGCAGCTCACTCGCACGAACTACACGATTTGGGCGATGAAGATGTGTGTCACTCTTTAGGCACAAAACATGTGGGAAGCAGTGGAGCCTGGTGCCTCTGAGTACCAGAAGGATCGAATGGCATTCTACGCCATCTACCAGGCCGTGCCAGAGCAAGTCATGTCTTCCCTCGCCGGGAAAGACGGCGCACATGGGGCACGAGCATGTGCATGAGGCCAACCTGCAAACCCTCAAGAAGGACTTCGAGGGCTGAAGATGAAGGAAGGGGAGACCGTTGAAGATTTCATCGATCGAGTGACGTCGATCATCACCGGGATCCACGCGTTGGGCGACACGGTAGATGAGATCGCCGTTGTTCGCAGGTTTCTTCATGCGGCCCCGGCGCACTACATGCAGCTCGTCACCTCCATCGAGCAGTGCATGGACTTGAAGACCCTCACTGTCAAAGACCTTGTCGAGCGGTACAAAGCCTACGACAAGCGCATCCGAATTAGTTTCAGCGACCCGAATGGGAGTGAGCATCTGTTGCTTACGCGCATGCAATGGGAGACCCTCACCAAAGAGAAGAAGGATGGAGAAGGGTCAAGCAGCGGCGCAAAGAAGAACCATGACCGCGGCGGTGGCCACAGCAAAGCTGGTGATCATGGCAGTGGCTATGGCAACAAGGAGGATAGCAGCGACTCCGATACCAGTGAGCGCAAGTTCAACAAGAAGAATATCAAATGCTATAAATGTGGCATCGAATGGTATTTTGCTAATGAGTGCCGCAAGCTGAAGAAGGAAGTGGTGCATTTTGCTGTGGCGGATGATGAACCGGCGCTACTCTGAAGTTCGGTGAGAAGGTACTCGAATAGTGACAACTTGATTAGGGGGTGATTGTCTTAGTATTTATTTTTGCATACTAGTCGAGTCTAAAGTCATTAACTAGGAGAAGGCAAGTCTTGATTAGGGAGGAGGCTGTTGAAAATTAATCTAGACTTGCCAAGTAATAGGGCATTAGGATCTTGATGCAATCAGCATCAGATCAAAATTAATTTGTTTCCTTTGTTAGGCTTTCCATGTTTAGTTTTGGCTTGGTTAGCAAGTTGATTACGTAGTCTTTAAAAGGACGTGTAATTAGATGTGTTTTGACTGAAGCAATAGAAGGAAAAAAACTAGAAAACATCGTGCGCTGCAGCACCAGATACCTCTTGTCTCTTTGCATACGAGAGTACAAGCGTGTGTCGCTTCCTTCTAGTCTTGCTTCGAGAGGTCTATCAGAGTTGCGCAGCACATGTGCGTGCGTGTATCTCAGTTCCAGCCCACAAGCGTGTTCATACGTTGAATTCATCAGCTTGCTTCTATCATGCACGTGTGCATGTGGTTCTTGCTATGTGACATCGTGTGCGTGTGCTTCTCAAAGGATCAGCTTCGGCGGCGTGCATAGCGAATGCGATGTGTACACACGATACATCTCCAAATAAGCCACGAGTATCCGATCGACTGAGTCTTTTTGGTTTTGGGCCAATAGGATCAGGAATCTGCTTCCTCCCTCACATAATACAAAGCAAAGCAGCTATTGAATAGGCCAATAATACAACTGCAGTGACAGATATGACCACCACCCATGTAAGGTCAACAAGTGGATCTGTTAACAAAGGGAAAAGATAGTAGACAGACGTACGAGGCATTGAAAAAATCGAACGCTTCACTTGTCCATCAGTCTCAGTATCCCTACTGTCCTTTACAAGATTAAAAATGCAACTATGCATCTGATCCAACATGCAATTCCTGAATAGCAGCCCCTAGATGTACATCCACTTCACTATACCTAAGTGAAAATTTTAATTCCTCACGTAGACCCCCCGAGCGGCGTTGCTTTTTGCATTTATTCTTTCCCCTGTTTTCCCTACCTACCAATCCACCACCCTTCTTCCCCTTCATTTCTTTCTCTGGCTTGCAGTAGCAGCACGTCCTCCTCCTGCTTCTTTCATCTCATCTCTCCTGCTTCTCTCCTCTCCTCTCATGCAATCCATTCCAAAATCCAATCCTCCTGTAGCCATCACGTCCCAGGCCGCGCTCGGCTCCCTCGGCCGCACGCGCTCTCGCACCTCCTCCTCCTCCTCCCTTGCCCAAGCCCCCACATTAGCGCACACCGGATTTGCAGCCTACAGGAGGCGGAGACCCTACTGCCTCACTGCCCGGAGATCCCGCCAACCTGGAGATCCTCTCTAGATCGACGCCTTCCAGCTGGACACTGCCGACCTCCTCCTCGATTTGTTGCAGTGTCTGATTGTACTTCTTTTGAACTTTTCTTTGATATGTTGTGCCTTTGTAAAAAAAATGTTGCAACGATGAAAAAAAATGTTGCAAAATGATAAAAAAAAACTGCACACGAGGGAAAAAAATGTTGCATACGAATTATGAGATGTTGCATCTTTTTTTTGATATGTTGGCGTCCTCCAGATGTTTGTGTTGTTTTGATTCTGAGAATGTTTATTGTGTTTTGATTATGAGGATGTTTGTTGTGTTTGATTTTGAGATTTTGAGAGAATGTTTCATATGATTATTTGATTTGTTGCAACAAGTGGGAAAAAATGTTGCGCTACTGCAAAAACAATGTTGCATTTGGACCATACGGTGGGAAGCCTCCCACCGTACGTCTGAGCCATAGTTGCTTCTGTTAACAAAACAAGAGTATCTGGTGTTGGATGGTGAGGTGTAAGTCTGGAAATAGACGTGAAATAAAACAAAAACCGAACAAGTCACCGATGACTTCTAAAATGATTCAATTTTACGCAATCAAACCTTTGTTGGGAAATCTTTAACTCTTCTATAAAGTTGAGTGTAAATTGATCTCACAAAGTTGTACTGCTACATCACCAAATTAAAAACTAGTGTTCGATTGACAACATGATTATTAATTCCCATGCTACCATGCATATATATGAAAAATTTGTGAGCTAGGCCAAGCACAAGCCTGAATTGAACTTTGTAATACCCCAGTCTATTTGTGTGGTGACTCGTGTGGATCATGTGGAGTTGTGTGATGGGATTAGTCTCACATTGTTTGTTTAAAGTGAGTTGTGATAGTACATAATACTTGTTGGGTCTTGTCGATGGTTTAGTATTGATCTTACAAAAGAATGCTGGGGACTCTCCTTGAGTTAAACTACATAAAAAAAGACATGAGGATTTTATACAGGTTCGAGTCTTATCTTAAGAGAATAATAACCCTATTCCTGTGTTGTTGTATTGACTATGCTTTACAACAGAGAAGAAATCACAAGAACTGGGACTTAATGACTTCTGTATGCTGATCTTGTTTTGTGTTCGTTGTTGTTCTTCTTCTTATTCTTGTCCTCTGTACACCGGTTTTACTACTTATATAGCGCGTGAAGGGGTGGCGGTTGTCTCGTATGAAGAGGCGTCTCATTGTTTGATAAAATATGCACGTTTAGTGACGGTTATTGTTAGAGACTAATCCTCCCACATCATCGTGCAATTATGACAGAGACAGAGGCTTAATACGTGCAGTGTTCTTGGAGAATAATAGCACATATTAACTACTGTGTGTATTAAACACAGCGCATAAGTGTCCCTAGTCAATTGGACCCACGTATCTGTAGGCTTTGTTGACCATAGGGTGGTCGTAGTAAAGCTTACGATCATGAAGTGGTCGTAGTAAGGCTTACGATCATGAGGTGGTCGTTAGAAATCTTACGACCATATAGGGTGGTCGTAAAATGGTTTACGACCACTCGGCTAAAGTTCTCCCTTTTTAATGATAAAGGGTATCCTTACGAATAATATGAAGATATTGCTATCTATAATAATAATTACAGATAAACAATTTAATTAATTGAGGATTATTAGATCCTCTTCATCTAGCCCCCAACTTCAAGTGAAAGTAAATTACTTGGAAAAGATGTCGTAGAATGGTGGTTGGAAGCAGAGTCTTTCCGACTGGTGTTTCATTTGATCAGAAATTGACTTAGTCAAGAAGGTAATTTTACTTGAGTTGAAAAGACAGGACAACATTTCCTGGACGGACAAATTAAAGAATGTCAATCGACTCTCATAGATCTGCCCGTTGGGATCGGTTCCCGAAGGGGTAGTAACTATTGAATTTCCACGATCTTTAACTCATACTCGGGGTTATAAATATCTACCAAGGGTGTGACTTAGGGTTTTTACTTTTCTCATTTGCTTCAACTACTCTCGAGCACTCGTTCTCTCCGCCACCAACCAAGTCTACAATTTTCCCCAAATTTTTCCAAATCCAAATCAAACTCACTCATAAGAAATGGTTGGGACCGTTTCCAAGTGCGAGAAATCTGATATGGATGTGGAGAAGTTGACTGCTCTGATCGTAGCAGAGAAGTTCATCTTGGGACTCGGCTCCAAGTGACCTCGACTGGATCACCCTCTACACCCAAGTCATCAAGCATTTGAGGGAAGAGGGGCTGACTGGATGGGACGTGGTGAGAGACTTCATCACGCGCCGCATTAGTCCCCAAAAGAATCGAGTACACCCCATGTGGAAGTACTCGGGGACTACTGATCCGACCAGGGATTATGAGCAAGGTAAAGTAATAATCAACTTAGCTCTTTTTGTTAATTTTGAGCATGATTGTTGATTATATCTTTGTAATCGTAGATCTTTCACAAAAAAAAAAAATTGACGCTCAAGTCAAGTTCATTTGTGAGAAGGCTCCTACGACCACGGCAGGAGCTCCTAAAATCCTGGTGGTCGTAACCGAAGAAGAAAGGAAAGAACGCCTAAAGTTAATCAAAATTTGATTTCGTCTTTAAGGTTCATTAGTCGTAAAATTCGACCACTCGACAATATTTGTTTTCTGACTTTTGCAGAAAGTAGGCATGGCGGACCATTAGGACAACCAAGAGGTCGAATTAAAGGCTATCAAAGATGAGTCAGAGGAAGACATAATTCCTCTTACCAAAAGGTGTCGTGTTGTGAAGGCCGCTGAGAAGAAGAAGGATGGAAGTTCGAGTTTCACCCTTCCTTCGACCACCCCCATTAGACAGTTCTTTGCAGACATGACCGCTGTAGACAAAAGGGGTGTAGTCAAAGAACTTAAGCATAGATCCCCTAAGACTAAGATAACCTTCTACTACGACAACAAAACATTTTCAATTTCTGTTTCTCATGGCTTTGTGAAGCAAATAGAAAAGGAGCCCTAGAAAAGTTGTATGTCTTTTGTGAAGGCTACCTCTGCAATAGCAAAGCATGTGGTTGAGGCGAGCATTGTCCCTCAGGTGGTCGAAGCCAGTTCTGACCATCAAGAGGGGCAGGTAGCTCAGGGAGCTCTAGCTCTCGTTTAAGACCTACGACTAGACGTGGTCGTAGAGATCCCAACTCTTCCTCAAGACATTCGACCAGACGTGGTCGAAGAAGTCTCAGTCTCTCAAGCTCGTGACACTAGAAGCCTTCCAAAGGCTAAAGATGTCACAAAAATTAGGTCAGCCGAAGAAGAGAAAAAGAAGAATAAGTCTTCCTTGGGGAAGGTTTTTTCTGGATTCACGATCATATCTAGGAAGCCAATGTATGTAAAATTAAAATTTTAGAAATTATATTTACCTTTTAATTCCATAGTTTGACATGTCTTCCCCTTTTCTCGTTGTTTTAGTCCTGCTTCTCTGGCCCCCAGGGATGCTTCTATTGAGAGGCCCACCGTTATTTTGTCTACAGCTGTGGGAGTATTGGTTTCTCTCGTGGTTGTATAGACAACAGCGGAGGTGGTCGAAGATTCGACCACTATCCCTGATGTGGCGATGGAGGAGGTTACAACCACCGAGCCAACCACGATCACTGATGTGGTCGTAGAGGAGGAGGTGAAGACGACGGATGACCAGGATGCTCTGGCGATCGAGTCGATTGTTGAGAATCTCAATAATCAGACAAAGGACTTGGTCTTACGATCACCAGGAGTAACTGATCAAGCAGAAGCTGGAGCTCCAACCGTCGTGCTGGGAAAGAGGCCGTGGAGGATGTTCCTCCGGGTCCTCAAGGTGGAGTCACATATTTTATCAACAGCGAAGAAAAAAATGTAGAAGACTCTTTCAACCTCTTCTCCGATTTCTTTGGACCATCGATTGTCGGGTACTCTTCCTTTAGGTCTCGTGACCAAGTCCCACACCCTAAGGATATTTCCAATAGGGGACATACCTTTGACGACGAGTGTCTTCGAAGAATATGGTGGGACAAAGTCGACGGGTTCCGTAAACTGGAGGATTATGAGTCGGTGTATGCCCATTTTGCTCGGTCAACCATCGATGTAAGTACTCAATACCAAATATTTATATATTTGGGTTTTTCTTTTCCTCACTATTTATTTCTTTGTTCAGAAAGTTCTTGAACAAGTTGCTACTATTGGTGAATACCACATGCAACTGGTGTTGCTGAGAAAGCAGAAGACTGGACTCTGCGAAAATAGTGAGATTGTAAGTTACTATTAGAGTAGGATTTTTTTTCTTTTGACCACTCGTTCAGTACTAATGTCTACTTTAACCTTTGTAGGTTTAAAAGTGATGAAAGAACCTTGGCTGATACAATCGACTATGCAAAAGTTGAGGTGCAAAGGCTAAATGATGAAAAAGAAGACCTACTGAAGAACCTTCAGGAGGCAAATTCTGCAGCTTGCGAGCTGCAAAATGAAATAAATAGTAAGTATTTTACTTAAGATTTCTCATTTCGACAACTTTCTTTTCTTTCTCTTACTCCTTGTCTTTTTTAGAAAAAGAGGTTGATATAGGTAAGTTTTGCTCTGAGGTCGATTCGAAGATCTTGGTGATCAACAACGAGCTTACTCGTATCTACAAAGAAAAAGATAAAAGCATAAAAGAATGGGAAGAGCAGTGCGAAAGGGATTCTGCCTCTCATGATGAAAAAATCAAGAAGCTTGACTCTCGTTTAGTTGGAAAGAATTCTTTACCTACGATCAGTTTTATTTACTAGTTTTTAAGAAGTGTTTTCCTAACTGGTCGTACTCTATTTTTAGAGCAAGTAGTTGAAATAAAATGACTTTAGGAAACTTCGACTCGTAGTCAGGAGGAAATGAAGGGTACGAAGATCAACCTTCAAGACAACATTTCTCTCCTTAACAATGTTCCTGGTGGACTCAGTGCTAAGGAGGTTACTCCTTTTGAAGACACCATGGTCGGACATACGAGCACGATTGGACAGCAAGTCGGAACTCTTCAGGAGTTGATAATGACTCTAAAGACCAACCAAGCCGACTCGATAAGATAGGTGGTCGAAAGTGCAGTAAGTTTTGCTCTGGCAAAACTTAAGGCTCATGACCGTAGTCTTAGTCATCATCCAGTCAAAGCTGACTTCGACCGTCCTGAAGCGGAGGCAGCACAACTGATCAAAGAGGTGCAGCCAGTCGGCAAGAAGGTAGCAGAGGAGATGCAGATTGGATCTCCTCTATCAGAGTAGTTTGTAATAGGACCTGTAACTGTAAAAACAATTTCTTGCTTATTAATATAAATCTTCATTTTCCTGCAAATTGTCTCTTCGAGTAGTCAGTAACTCATAAGACAGAAATAGAAACGAGAATTAAATTTTAAGACTAAAAATTGAAGTCATATTTATAAATTTATCCTAGCCCCTGACTATTTGCTTAGTTTAATTAGATAAACTAAGTAAATAATGGAAAAAGAGTACGCTTAAACATTCGTTTGACCTTTTTTATTGAACTCGATTTTCTTGTACTGGTAGCAAGAGTTAGAAACAACTCGACGCTAGGAAATTCCTTCTAGTGGGTAAGACCACGTTCAGAGAGGAAAGTTTTCGACTAGGTGGTACTTCCTCTAACCAGGTCAATCAAATCGAGCGTATTAAGAGTAGTCGAACAAACTATGAAACCTTAACTCACTTAGAAAATTCTTCGTAAAATGAAGAAGTAAACTAAGTTAATGATTAAAAAAGAGCTTGCTTACAATTATTTTGACCACATTTTGGTGAACCTAGTTTCTTTGTGTTGGTAGCTAAAGTTAGGAACAGATCAACGTTAGGAAGTTCCTTCTAGTGGTCAAGACCACATACAGAGAGGAAATACTTCGATTAGGTGATGTTACCCTCCTTCAACCAGTGTAAATAAAATCAAGTGTTTAAAAAGTGATTGAAAATTTATCGAAGCGTTGCTCAACGAAAAATTTAAGACAATAAACATTGGAGAAAACATAAACTTTATTGAGAATATAGGAGGTTACACATAGAACTTGTGTAGCTGATCAATGTTCCGTGAATTAGAAAGAATTATGTCATCTTCCATTGCTAGTTGTACCAAGCCTGGCCGTGTGACTTCGACCACTGTATAAGGACCTTCCCACTTAGGAAAAAGTTTGTTTCGATTAGACTGGGATAGAATCTTTTTCAATACCAAGTCACCTACAACAAGGCTGCGAGATTGGACCTTACGATTGTAGTATTTGCGTAGAGCTTGTTGGTAGACTGTCGAATAGATTAAGACTTGATTCCTCTTTTCTTCGAGAAAGTTGATGTCATCAGCTCGAAGCTGTTCTTGGGCAGAGTCGTAATTTTTGACCCTTATCGAGTGAATCTTTAGTTCAGGTGGAAGCATGGCTTCAACACTAAAAACAAAGAAAAAGGATGTTTCGTCTGTAGCCCGACTAGCAGTCATGCGAATTGCTTATAATACTGAGGGTAATTCTTTATAAGTGGTTGAAAACTCGAATTTTAATTCCCTACATAATTTGGCCATTTGCCTTTTCGACTGCTCCATTGCTTTGTGCATGGGCGACAAAGGCATAACATAACTTGGTACCCTATTCTTCGCAAAATTCTTGGAATTTTGCTCTAAAAAATTGTGTACCATTATCTGTAATAATTTGACTTGGAATACCAAATCGAGTGATCATATTTTTCATCATAAATTTCTTGGTTGCTTCCGTTGTTATCCCAATCATAGATTCGGCTTCAATCTATTTTGTGAACGTATCCATAGACACAAAAGGGAACTTGAAACCCCCTGGTGCTTTTGGGAAGGAGTCTTAGGATATTGAGACCCCAGGTTGCAAAAGGCCAAGAAAGAGATATAATTTATAATGCTTGAGCCGGCTAGTGTATTTACCTGCTATGAAACTGGTAGTGTACACATTTCTTAACAAGTTCTTTAGCATCATGGAGAGCTGTTAGCTAGTAGAAACCTTGTCAAAAGGCTTTTCTGACCAGTGTTCTGTCTTTTTCTACGTGGTCTGCCAAATCGAACCAATTTTTCTCATTCCACTCTCCTAACATGAAAGCATTAGAGTTGAAAAATGAAGACCATATGTCAAAAAGGAAAGGATAAATCAGAAGATCCCCAAGGACGGCGCCAACTGTCAATGATTTAGTATCGATTTTACAAAGGAATGCTGGGGACTCTCCTTGAGTTAAAGTTAAACCACACAGAAAAAGACACAGAGATTTTATACAGGTTCAGACCTTCTCTTGAGATAATAATAACTTTATTCATGTGTTGCTCTATTGACTATGCTTATAACAGGGAAGAAATCTCTAGAACTAGGGATTAAGGGGCTTATGTCTGCTGATCTTGTCTTGTGTTAGTTGTTGTTGTTCTTCTTGTTCTTACCCTCTGTCCACTGGCTTTAATCCTTATATAGCGCGTGAATGGGTGGCAGTTGTCCTGTATCAAGAGGCATCTCATCGTTTGATGAAATACACACGTTCAGTGACGGTTATTATCAGAGACTAATCCTTCCATGTCGTCGTGCAGTTATGTCATAGACAGAGGCTTAATATGTGCAGTTATCCCAGAGAATAACAGCACATATTAACTACTGTGTGTATTAAAAACAGTGCATAAGAGTCCCTAGTCAATTGGACCCACATGTCCGTAGGCTTTGTTGACCATAGGGTAGTCGTAGTAAAGCTTACGACCATGAAGTGATCGTAGTAAGGCTTACGATCATGAGGTGGTCGTAGGAAATCTTATGACCACTAGGTGGTCATAGAAGAACTTATGACCATGTAGGGTGGTTGTAAAATGGTTTACAACCACTTGGCCAAACTTCTCCCTTATTAATGATAAAAGGTATCCTTATGAATAACATGAAGATATTGCTATATATAATAACAATTACAGATAAATAATTTAATTAATTGAGAATTATTAGATCCTCATTAGGTCTAAATGTAGCATCTCTGTGTTAACCATTTTACACAAAACGAGGACGAAAGTCTAAGCGGGATGCTATGCACATGTGGCTCACCCCACGTTGGGCTAGGCATAGAACGAGTTTATTGGCCAAGATGTTACAGATGGTTTCAGATCATCAACATTCGCTGCACGTGCGTGTGTGCATATGGGCCCGCAGAGGGCACATGGCACGGATGTGTATCAGGGTGGTTATGGGCATTTGCCATGTATACGGTGCACTACGGAGGACGTCAGCCATTAAGAGATGGTGAATGCAATACCACGACCTATCGGTGTGGTGACCCATGTTGAGTTGTGTAGTCGGATTAGTCACATATTGTTTGTCTAAAGTAAGTTGTAGCATGTAATGTTTGTTAAGTCCAAACATAGCATCTCTAGGATAACCACTTTACACGAAGTGAGAACAAAAGTATAAACGGGCTATGCATGCGTGGACTCACCCCACGATGGACTGGACGTAATGCGGATATTGGGCCCAGGGTATTACAAGCTTGCACTAAGTTTGGCTTGTCTAGGCTTGGTATGGGCAATATAGAAGCAGAAGTGTACATTCTTTTTCCATTATTTGCTTTCAAGATGTCTCATCCAAAATTTACTGGTTCATATTGAACGCGTACATTCGCTTAGTGAAATATACTGTGCACTTCTGCAGCATAAATCATGTGCAGTTGTGTGGGCGGATGCAAAAATATATATCCATATATCTTTGCATGAAATTAGGGGAATGGCTACCGTATATCGATATTTGTATGTTACCTGTCCAACTTTTTAGAAAAAACTTTCAACAGATTGTAGAAGCTTTCAGCTGGATTTTTTTTAAAGAACTTTGAACTACAAAAATTGGGAGATTTCACTCCAAACAGCCTGTCTAGAGATATTGCTAAGAATTTCCAACTCCCAAATATATAAAACTTACAAATAAAAATAAGGGAGTTTTGAACTACAAAAATTGGGTGATTCTACCTCGAGATATTGCTAAGAATTCCTCAGGGTGTCTTCTACTCCCTCCGTTCAAAAATATATGACGTGTTTTTTTTAATGATCTTGTCCACAAATATAGAGTGTATTTCATATTCCAATGCAAACAAATTGTGTAGTTCTCTCTACGCCCCTAGTAAATATCCAGCTTTACTTTGTATTCCCTATATGCATCTATATGCATACATTGAATGTAGTACTTTGAGATAATAATTAGGGGTAGTCTAGTCATTTTTAATGTCTCCTTAGTCTACATGCAGGATAGAACACGGCCTATATTTTTGGATGGATGGAGTAGTTAATTAAACTGATCCCATATTTGCTTATTCCTTAAGCCTTCTGGAGGGGAATTTCCCACTATAATTTTTAAAAAATGGTGAAATTTTGATAGATAAGATCAAGAGCCAGGTTAAATAAGCTAGGTACACAGTTAGCTTTGGACTATGCTTATTTTGGTGACATTGCTAATCTCAAAAACAATTCCTGTAGCAGCAGTTGATTGTGCAGCTGAAAATCACCTAGGATATATGTCCATTTGCTTTCATAGATATTACGGAGGAATTGATCGAATCAATTGCTAAGATAATTGCGTGTAACTTGTGTAAAATTTCTACGTTCCATGTGGCTCTAAATGAATTACCTTTTGACTCGAAAGACCAAGAGAGGACCTGGTGCGACTCGACTTGCCCCCCGGTGGCCGCTGAGAACCCAACGGCCGCGTGTTGTGGCAGGCCGGCCTCCTGGAGGTTGACTGCCGTTTCGAAGCTTGTTGGATTCGAGTTGGCAAGCCCCAGGGTAACCACCATCTTCTTCTTGTCCCCGTCGTACGTGATCTCTGCCCACATGGTACCAAAGAGGGCCCGGTTTGGCAACCACTTAGTGTTGATGGAGGTGATGTTGTTGACGTCGATGCCGACGTGGTCAGTGAAGTCGGCGGGGTCCAAGCCTTCGCTCCAGTTCGTGTCGAACTCCACGCCGACGGTTGGCGGCGTTTCCCCAATGTGATTGAAGAGGCCGAGGTAGCTGCCATTCGAGTCCGGCGGCAGGCTCTCGCTACCGATAAAGAACGCCATGCCATCCCCCCGGTCGTTGGTGTAATTGCCGCCGATGGCGAAGGAGAAGTTCGTTCTGAAGCTGGATGCCTTCTTGGTGCGTTTGTCCCAGAGGCGCACGAGCTGCGGGTGGACCACACGCCCCTTGCTCCAAGTAGCCATCTTGGTTAGATTAATCCTGTCGCCGCCGTTTGAGGAGTCGCCCATGTAACTAAGATTTGCGCGCGCGAGGTCGCCCGGGACGGAGAAGTCATAATTGAAAGAGAGCGTGGCGGCACGAAGAGTGCAGATCGCCAGAAAGACGAAGCAGCTTGCTCGACCTTGCAGGAGAAACTGAGGTAGTTGCTGCATTCTAGCTTGCTCGACCTTGCAGGAGAAAGAAGGTAGCTAGGCTGGGCAAGTGTTTATTTAGGCCCACTACGGAAGTAGGATTTTTATAAGGGAAAATTCCAAAACCCCCCATAGAAGTCGATGTTTTTGTCACCCCTAAACTTACTTCGGAGTTACTCTGGTTCGTTGATACCTCCGCAGGTCGTTTTACTTTTTAGATAATAGAAGAGAAAAAACTCTCTCGGTCTCTATATCAAGAATACATATAACCTATTTTATTAAAAAGTTAAAACACCAAAGTAACCAAAACTGGTAAAAGTGGCTTAAAACCTTACAAGGTAACAACGACTGAAAATTAAACTCAGTCATTACAAATTCTGTGATTAAGCCGTCACCCATGAATGTTTAAAATTTGCTTCGCCACTACCTCCAGCCTTTCGCTTCTAGCCAACAGGGACTCCTTCTGAACTGGTTTCTGCAAATTTGCCCAAGCCTTCAGCTAGTGCCCACTCAAAAAGATAATCTGCAAGGGATTAGTGATAATCTTTTTGTCAAAAAACAGCTTCATTCCGACATAACCAGATAGACCAACATAAGACACTAGCTCCCACTAGAAGTTGTGACTTTAAATCTTTTGGGATACTAGCTAACCAATTCACAAACATGTTTGCTATACTCACAGGAGGGGATAAATTAAAAGCACATTGAACAGCCCACCACGCAAGACGTGCAGATAGGCATTCAATAAAAAGATGTTGAATTGTTTCCTCCTTAATACAAAAATAACACATTTTGCTTCCCCTCCAATTTCTTTTGAGGAGATTATCTTTAGTTAAAATTACCCCTCATTTGAGATGCCATAAGAATATTTTTACTTTTAATGGAATTTTAATTATCCAAAAAAAGTTTATAACTGAGACTTGAGGATTGCCAATTAGTGCCGTATAAAAAGACTGTACTGAAAAAGGTCCAGACTTATTCAAGTTCCACCTAAAAACATCTTTTTGAGAGATCAAATGTAAATTAGAAATTCTCAAAATTAAATCATTCTTAGTCCCAATAATAGGTCTACGAAAAGAAATATTTAAAGGAGTTGTGCTCAGAATATTCCCCACGGTATCATCCTTTCTTCTTACCACATTATAAAGGATTGTATATTGACTTTTCAAAGAAGAGTCTCCTAACCAAATATCCTCCTAAAACCTAGTTTACATTCCATTTTTAATCTGGAATGAACCAAAACGAAAAAACTGATCTTTTATTTTCATTAAGCTTGCCTAAAAATGGGAAGTTCTAAGCTTATTAACCATCTGCGAAAGATACTTCCCACCCAAATATTTTCTTTTAAACATAGATTGACATACTCCTTCTTCATTAAGCAACTTAAACAACTATTTTCCTAGTAAATTTTTTGTTTTTTATGTCTAAATTATGAATGCCTAGACCACCCTGATCTTTAGGCGATCACACTAAACTCTATTTAGTAAGACTATATTTTCGTTTATAATTATCGCTCTGCTAGTAAAATCGAGAGCGATAAAAATATATTCTTTTGAGAACCTCCATAGGAATCTCAAAAAAGATAACATAAACAATAGCAGACTACTAAGCACCGAGTTAATAAGTACTAATCGTCCACCAACAGACATATTTTTTCTTTTCCAATTACTAAGCTTCTTATCAACTCTATTCTCAAACCCTTTCCAATCACAATTCTTTAGTTTTCTGAAGTGAACTGAAATATCTAAATACCTGAAAGGTCGTTTACTATCCTAATAATCCCTTATAAGTCCATTTTCTCGTCTTTTCACTATTTTTCTACATATTACTATACTTTAAAGCTGCTAGGATTGGAGCTCACAGCTGCTAGGATTGGCCATGCTACGTCGGCAACAAAACGAAGTCCGTCGGATCTCCCCAACGCCCGCGCTGCGCCGTCCGATCCGGCTCCTGCACGTGATAGAAACTCACGGCTCCGCACGTGCCACGTCGTCCGAGATAGTGTGCCCGTCGGATCGCTGCACGCGCCGCTCACGGACGCACGATCCCAGCAGCTGCCTCGCGCGCGCTCGTTTTCGTTAAATCATGACACACCAGCGGTCATTCAATCATCCCCACGCTGTATGTCGCATGGGACCCAGTACGAACGACGTTGCTACCTTGGCAATGACGCAACAATTAAGAAAGACGGAGGAGGCTACCAGTGAGGCATGGAAAAAAACTACCCCCAAAATTTCAGCACTGACATGTGGGGCCCTCGTTTCCAAGTAAAAAAGATGTGAAAATAGCAACTTGCTTGAGTAGCCGTCACCCGTCACATTCATTTGCATCAATTAAGTCTAAATGTTAAAATTCAAATTTAGATTAAAAAAATTCCGACGGTAAACAGACTGGGCCTTACCAACCACACCTGTATTTTTTTCAGAACCAGTAGGTTTTTCACTACCCCTACCGGTGACTAACGGAAGAGAGAGAAACCAGCTATCCCTATCGGTGACGAAGGGGAAGAGAGAGAAACCAAAACAATTGCTGCCTAGTGGATCTGGTGTGTTCGTGGATGCTGATGTGTCATGATTTCATGAGAATTTACAAAGAAATTAGCGCAAAAAGGGGGCAATGGAGTTACAGGGGTGTATTTTTTGGACGGTGAAAATGACTTCTAAGGTGTCAATGAACCAAAGTGACTTCTAGGGATAGTTGACAACGGCACCAACTTCTAGGTAGTTTTTGGATTTTCCCCCTTTTCATAAATACAAGTAGTGAAATCTCTGAGATCTTTTCGTGGATTAATTGATGATGATTAGTTGTCTGAACTACAAAGTGCGCTGCGCAGGGCATGCATTCTAAGTGCGGCGTTCAAAATAAACATACGAGTGAGGAAAGTTAGCCTGGCATGATTTTATAAGTTCAAAACAAACCTATACTAAGCATGTTCAGTGTGTACATTATTAAGGTAGAATAATGATTGCTACAGTTGGACAAGACAAATTAGTAGCTACGAAAATATATTTTTCCAGCTCCACATTTTCTATATGCATCTCGTTCATCTAACCAAACAACGTCCCATTTCAACCTGCATGACCTCGATCGTGTGTGTAACCAAAGAACTCTCCTGTTTGCATATGGGCAATCAATGGCTATTTTGTTTCGTCTGAAATTCCAAACAGGATTTCAACATTTCAAACTGTAACACCCTAACCCAACATGAGCATAAAATGTTACTAAACTATCAAACTAACAATTTAAAACTTAAGACATTATGCTAAATTTCGGCAGAACCTCCTTTGTATAGTTAAGCATACCGGAGATTGCAACAGGTAACAGAAGTAATAATCAATAATCCAAATATCCAATCTAAAACGTAATCATAAAAACATCTATAAGACGCTAAACAATTCGATTACAGAGCATCACAAGCATAAGACATAATCAATAGTAATTCGCTAGGCAGTTTGTTCAATTATTAATTCATAAACTAAAAGCAATCGTTTATGAATGGTTCGTGATTGTGTGCAACAGATTTCAATTCTAGCCCCTCCCATGCATGATGTTCGCGCAAGTGGTACCTAAAAACATAAGCAACATCAAAAGTGGGTTTAAGACTCAGCAAAGTACAATAATGACTGTAATTCAATATACAACACTAACATTATCATCTAATCACAATTCTTTATAATAAACCATCTCACATGCTCATGCAATGCAAATGCTAGATGTACCTTTTCTTTTCTCTTTGCATATACCGGTAATGCGGAGTATGCATCCGTCGATGCATACCTATCTCTGTGCCTTCTAGCACAGGGACCATAAGCCCACACTCCACGAGTGTGGGGACCTCAAGCCCGTCTAATGCATGATGGGGACCTCAAAATCAATCCTTGGTCACCACGTGACCAAGCCTCAAAGATGATAACATGATGCATATGATTCAATTCTTTTATCCAACATAACATGTATTAGCCAGCAGTAACATACATGAATAAAGAGCATACTCATACTTCTAGCATTCATGAACAGCGACATACACATCATTCTAGCATCCATGATTAGAGAATATACATATAATACCAACAAACATGAACATTCACTCTTAATTAATCTATCACTAATTGTACTTGCCTCAACCGTACGAAGATGGAAGGCGCGAAGAGGGTGCTGCCCCCGGAACCAAACCCCCACCTGAATAATTTTAAGAAACACTCTAAGGTAAAAATTCTGGTCCAAACATTGCTAGAAACAAATATGTAACTCACTACGCTCCGTAGCGCAACCCAACACTAACTCCTATGAACATCGATCTGTCCCAAACGGAGCAGTCCCCTTCTAAAATTCATAACTTGTCACCTACTTATCCAAAAAGGGTGTTCTTCGATTCTATGGAAATCTTATTAATTTATCTACATAAACCTACTTGTTGAGCTTTCCATATTCAGCCATCTTCTATCCTTACCAAACAGATTCATAGAACTACTAAATCTCGTCAGGGGTTCTGGACAGTGAGACTAAAATTCACGTATCTTTCTGTAAAATTATCAACAATTTATGTTGTCTAGCTTTTTGGAAACCTTATAAAAATACCTACAACTTTCGTTTGGGTGAGATATTCTAAATAATTCATTAACTATTTGCTAATGACCGATTAACATTAACTGCCAGAATTATGCCAGAACCATAGAACATCGACGCTGCGAAAATCATATCTCCTGATCCGCTCATCCAAACGACTTGACCTAAGAACCTACAAAAAGCTAATGACGCTATCTACAACTCTCTAGTAGATGGCTAGACCGGATTTCATAGCTAACAGCCCTAAATCAAACGAACAATACAAACTACCAGAAAACCGATCTAATATCGACATTGCCTAAATACAAGAATTCACGACTAAACGGACATGATCAAGGGTTACCCTTGGAGACCACGCTGTCGAACGTGAGGAACACCACACGATCCCTCTTCCCCTCCCTTCTCTCTTCTCCCCCTTCCTTCTTCTTCCTCTTTCTTGGCCAGCCACCACAAGGCGATCTTCTTCTTCCTCCAACTTGGCCGGCAGCGGGGAGCGAAGTTCTTGGCCGGCAGCAGGGGGAAGTCACCAAGGAGGAGGCGTAGGGACCAGGGGGTGGTGGCCAAGGGAGTGGGGGGTGGCGGCCAAGGGAGTAGGGGGGTGGCGGCTTAGGGTTTGCCCCCTCCCCCCTTATGGCCGGCCACCACCACCTCCACCAATGGGCCGAATACAAGTGGGCTTGAGGCCCCGGCCCAGGTTGTTCAACCTTTGCAGAACCCCCCCTCTAACTATTGTTAAATCGCTTTGCTATTTGGTCATTCTCCCTAATTTTAATTATTCTCTCTCGAATACATTTGGGGTATTACATTCTACCCCCTTAAACAGAATTCGACCCCGAATTCTTACCACGTTTAACGCCAAAGAATAATCACAGCTAAAATTTACCAACATTATCACGTACCTGCTGTGAATAATTATGGATATTGCTCGCACATGCGAGATTCCAATTCCCAGGTAGCCTCTCTTTCAGTCTGATGTGACCATAGCACCTTGACATACTTCAATGTCTTATTTCTTAAGACTCTTTCTGACTTCTCTAGGATTTGTACCGACTTGGATTCAAAAGATAGATCTTGCTCAATGGTTAGAGGCTCTAGCGGAATAATGTGCTCCAGATCCCTCAAGTACTTCCTCAACATGGAGACGTAAAATACATTATGCACACCGCGCATGGACTCTGGAAGGTCCAAACGGTACGCCAACTTTCCAATCCGTGCAAAGATCCAAAAAGACCCAACATACCTCGGGCTAAGCTTCCCTTTGGTACCGAATCGCACAACACCTTTAGTGGGAGACACCTTCAGGAGCACCTAATCCCCCACTTCAAATTCCAACTCTCGCCTCCTCACATCAGCATAGCTTTTCTGCCTACTCTGAGCTGCTAGCAGATTCTGCCTCACCAAGGCCACACGCTCGACAGTCTTTTGTACCCAATCTGGCCCCAAAACTGCCTTCTCACCCACTGCCTCCCAACAAAGTGGTGATCTGCACTTGCGCCCATACAGAACCTCGAACGGTGCAGCTTTAATACTAGAATGGTAGCTATTGTTATAAGCAAACTCTGCCAATGGCAACTGATCCTCCCAACTACCTTTCCAAGACAAAACACAGGACCACAGCATGTCCTCTAAGGTCTGAATAGTACGCTCTGACTGTCCATCTATCCGTGGGTGAAATGTCGTACTAAGACGGAGATGAGTGCCTAGTGCGCTCTGCAAACTCTCCCAAAACTTGGAGACAAACTTGGCATCCTTGTCGAAAACAATGGTCTTTGGCACACCATGCAACCTCACAATCTCACCCACATAAATAGGAGCCAAATCGCTCACTGAGTTGGTCGTGCGGATAGAAATAAAATGTGCAGATTTGCTGAAACGATCCACTATCATCCAAACTGCATCTTTTTCTCACGGCGATCGAGGTAACACAACCACAAAGTCCATGGAGATATCATCTCAAGGCCATTGAGGGACCTCCAAAAGCTACAACAACCCTGTAGGATGCTTATGTTCTACCTTCACTTATTGAAAAACACCACAAGAGGCTATATAATTAGCGATATCCACCTTCATCCTTTTCCACTAGAAGTTATGTTTAAGATCACGGTATATTTTTGTCTCACCCGATGAACAGTGTACGGGGTGTGATGTGCCTCCCTCAAGATATCATCTTTGACCTCCGCCTTTTGTGGCACGCAAAGGCGACCCTTAAACTGCAAAGCACCAGAACCATCCAAACTGAAATCTCCTTCTTTTCCCATATCCAGACGTTTCCTGACACTCTACAATAACCGGTCGTTCTGCTGTGCTTCCCGTACATGGTCTGGAATAGCTGACTCAAGGATCAACTGTGTCTCAACATGTGCTGTGCCTGCATAGCAATAAGATATCTCCATACGGTCAAAATCAGCAACGAGGTAATCAAGGGTAGCAGGTGTCGCCTGGCGACAAAGAGCATTAGCAAACACGTTTGGCTTGCCAGGATGGTACTGAATTGAGAGATCATAATCCTTAATCAGCTCCAGTCACCTGCGCTGCCTTAAATTCAAATCCTTTTGCGTGAAAATGTACTTAAGACTTTTGTGATCTGTGAAAACATCACAAATCTCCCCATACAAATAGTGCCTCTAGAGTTTCAAGGCTAACACTACAACGGCCAACTCTAAATCATGGGTTGGGTAATTCTGCTCATGCTTCTTTAGTTGCCTTGATGCATAAGCTATTACTTTACCATCTTGCATGAGAACACAACCCAATCCAACTCAAGAAGCATTGGAGTAAACTGTGAAACGCTTCCCAGGCTCAGGAACAGTAAGAATAAGAGTGGTCACTAGCTTTTCTTTCAAGGTTTGGAAACTGCGTTCACAATCATCATCCCACCGAAACTTCACATCCTTCTACGTGAGCCGGGACAAAGGCTTGGCAATAATGGAGAAATCCTGCACAAACCGCCGATAATATCCTGCTATACCAAGGAAAGTCCTCACTTCTTTGACGCTGGTCGGTCTTCCCCATTCTACTACTGTGGAAATCTTTCCCGGGTCAACAGATATTCCCTTATCATTTATGATGTGCCCCATGAATACCAGTTCTGACATTCAAAACTCACACTTTTTCAGTTTAGCATAAAACTTGTTCTCTCTTAGTGTCTCCAATACGAGCCTCAGATGACGCCCATGATCTGCTTTAGTCTTAGAATAGATCAAAATATCATCAATAAAAACTACTACAAAATCATCTAGATACTCATGCAACATCCTGTTCATTGTCTCCATAAAAGCAGCAGGGGCATTCGTTAGTCCAAAAGACATAATGTGAGACCCCGGTTTATTAGGCTCATAATACTTGGTCATCCAATTGAACCTAGTATTATCAACTAAATAAACCGTGCCTCGAGATATATGTACCTCCCAAGAATGCAGTACACACAACTCATTACAAAAGAATGCATCAATTCCATTCAAACACATAGAACAGAACAAGCAACAAACTAGAAGTTAATATAAATAAAGGATAGTTATTACAAAAGAGAGGCCGACCGCCAAATAACAACAAGCCTACTAAGATACACAATGAAGCAAAAAGTGCCATAGAGATGGCCATAACAAGAGCCAACCAAAGGTGCCTTAACCCACAAGGCAACCGACCAGGACCGCCAAGCTAGTCGCTTTCCCACCACCGCACATCTCACAAAAGTAAAGTCCTTTGGGCTCTACCTCTCTGCAACAAAATTATTAAGAAAGAAAATGAGTACAAAATGTACTGCATAAGGCGACGTGTAGTATAACAAAACTATAGTTTAACTACATGCAAGCTTTATTTAAGTGGATGAGGCTTTGGACTCATTTTTAGCATAAAGCAAGTTTTCATTTGCAATAATGTAATAGATTGAAAGCGATTTGACAAAGCATTTTTAATTGTTGAAGTAACAACGAGATAATAACATAATAACAACGACACGAACAACCTGGAAGTGACTAACCCAATAGCCACCACAACAATAGCATGAATTACCCATTCATACCACCCATGTCAAATTTTAATTAAAGGTTGTAGTCTAGTTCTCACGGGGCGTATCCGAGCGTGTCCATAACCTAGGATGAGGCTATTCGAATAGTTTTAACCCTGCAGGGGTGTACCAATGTACCCACACGTCAGACCGCCTTTTCACCACATGATTTAGCACACTTCCTTTGGTATGCCGGCACGGCTAAGTCCTACGAGACATTTCCAATGGACGATGCTAATTAAGAGCCGCAACCCACGGGGATAAGGACACATTAGACAGTCTAGCCGGTCTGCTAATGCTCCCTCCCAACACCACACACACACATTTTATTTAAACATACCCACCGACCAGCTCATAATTAACACCTCCCAAAGTACTTAGTCAAGAGAGGTCCCATATCCCCCTCGTGTGGTTAGTACACAATAATGCTCAGTACGGTGGTGCAAGTAACTCGGTCCTTGTTGACTTAGGCATACTACCACATTCCAAAAACCACACCATCCATCCAATATGCCCAAGTCCAATTCAATCTTTTATTTTCAGATTTTGACTTTACAAATTAACAAAGCACAAGTGCTGGACATAAAGGAGTAATAATTAGATTTGTGTGATCAAGACCATCGACTAAGTCGATGATCGCCCATTACTACCGATACTAAGCATGTCTAAGCAATTGGAATCAAAAACTACTAAGTGATAAGAGCTCATCCAATGAGCCCAAACCACAGCAAATAACCTAGGCTCATGGTAGTAGAGGATAAACAATTCCTACAAATTATGCAACTATAGGCTTGCTAGCGATACTTTAACACAAAGTAGCATGCATACATACAAGTAAAACAATATATTAACCTTAAAGTAATGGGACGATAGAGGGGATATGATCAACCTGCTTGCCTTGCTGTTGTTGGTCAAATTGTTGCTGAGGATCGCTCACGGGATCAACACACTCGTCAACACCTAATCGAAAAGACGAAAAGAATCGATAAGAACGACGAAAACGACAAAGACAGCATAGCAAACAAACTCCAAATACTCTGAATTTTCTACAGCAGCAAGAGGATGATTTTTAGGGAATTTAGCAATAAGAACCAATTGATTTGGATTCTCAATGCAAAAGTTATGAGCAAAACAAATCTGCTCAGCTCTAAAAATACCAAACTGCCACTATTCACTAATTTAATTATTAGGCAACATTTTCTAGAAGGGTGGTGATACTGAGATTTTTACTGTAAAACCAGCACCTCATGAGATGAATAACACAATTGAGTTCATCCCATTTGGAGCTATTATGCATTTTCTATAATCTTTCAAAAACAAGAACTTGAACAAAATTATAATGCACAAGTACTCTTTTTGACAACAGCAATATGTTCAAAACTAATTTTCACAGTAAGTTCATTAATAGAGGAAACCAACAAAGTTGGATTCACTCAAAAATAATCTACAGAGCATTACCTATGCATTTTACAAGTTAAACACTATTTTGAGTGTACATTTAAAGTTAGTTTTAAAATCTATTTGCAAAACCATGTTCTGGAGCTGAATGGGGCTCTTAACCATTTTTAGATTGGAGCCCTGATCAAACCAGAGCTAACAAAATTTGAATGATCTCATTTGGATTTAAAATGAAAAAGATATGCAATTTTAAAGTTCATACCTTTTTCAGTTTACAATTAAGACCTCACGGGAGGTCCTAAGGATTAGAACGAATTGGGAGGACATGAGCCGTTGATCCTAGATCAGACGGCCCAAGACCTCCCAGCGAACGCCAAGACGCGTCTGCTTGAGATAGAGGTCGTGGCCGTTGATCTTGGATCCAACGGCTATGACCTCAAGATCTCAAGGCTTCATCTTCTTGGACCTCATCATGCGCGATCGAGAGAGGAGGTCGTGGCCGTTGATCTGCGAGATGGACGGCCCACGACCACGCACCTCACGCACGCGCACGCGGGCGAGTTAATGCGTGGGACAACGAGGAGGTCCGAGCGCACTAAAGACAGCAGTAATTGCTCCAATGATTGAGCATTTACTAAGCAAATCTATGTCCTAAACCGACAATGGCACGGTCGGGACGTCCGACAAAAATTTGAGGACGTCCCACGGCTTATCGCCGGCGATTTAGGGCACGTCGGCGCACACTGAGGGCACCGTCGGAACCGCAATAGCCAGGCGCACCTAATGGGCCTACTCTCAACGGCGGCGGCGGCCTAGAGCGCCGACGAGCCGGAGAGGAGCAAGGTGACCACACGGTCAAAAGGCAAGAAGCAAAAGGAGCTCCGCAGTAGCCATTCAAGCGGGTGCCCAAGAAAAGCTCCGCAACAACATACACGCGGGTGCCAGCATCTACGGGACTACCAGGAGGGTTACCTGGAGGTCGCGGAGGTGCTGAGGATGTTGGGGACGAGGAGGACCGGCGCTGGTGAAGACAATGGGTGCTCCACGACCGACAAGCTCCAAGCTCCAACTAGCCCTCACCTGAAAAGGTCAACCCCAAGTGAAGTTAGGGTTAAACTTCCAGGAAGTTAGAGGAGCAAAAATGGAGCAGAGGTTGAGCGAGAGAGCCACTGGAGCACTGTGCCACCGAGGGCTCTAAGCTTCAACAATGGCGGTTGGGGGGGAAGGTCGAGGAGAGAAAGCTCGAAGACAGTGCAAGCTAGAGCTTGAAAGTGTGCCAAAGAAGCTAAGGAGGAACCCAATGGGGTTTTATAACTTGGAGAAGCGGGGCACATGAGCTAGGGTTAAGCTCATGGTGAGCTTAGCCCATGGCTCGGTCCATGGCTTGGACAAGGCGTGGAGTTGACATGGTGACAGGATCTGCAGAGACTTGAGAGGCGGAAGGTGACCCGGCATTTAATCTTGGTCGAGAAAGAGTCGTTGTAAGGTACACAAGTTGACAGGCACGCTTTTTCTCTCTGCCCAGGAGCACGCATGCGTGACCGAGGAAGGAGAAGAACAGGGGAGTTCATTTTGACCGTTGGATAAGACTACGGGGAGGTCCTAACCCTCGGATGTTATTTTTGAACCGTTACGTTTTAAGTGACTGGGAGGAGGTCCCAGCCACACGAACTTGGACGGGGAGGTCGTGGCCCCACGATTTCCTTAACGCGGATGCGCACGAGGAAAAATGGGATTAGGAGGTCCAAGGCGTTGGATCTAAATCCAACGGTGCGGACCTCCTGGGAGGACTTAACGTTGAGCACGCGGCTTTGATAAGTGAGGGGGAGGTCATGGCCTTTGGATTTAAATCTAAGGGCACACAACCAAAGGGGAGGACTTAGACGCTGCGCAACGCACAAGAGAGGTCATGGCCGTCAGATTTACATCTAACGGCTACGACCTCACGTGCGCTGGGAGGTCTGATGCGCACAAGGCGAGGAGGAGGTCGTGACCGTGGATTTTAATCCAATGGTGCACAACATGAGATGGGAGAGGTTTTGTGCGCTTGATATCGCTGGGAGGTCATGGGCTGTTGGATCTGATCCAACGGCTACGACCTCAATAAGGTGGGAGGACCTCGCTGTGATGGTTTGCAGAGGAGGTCGTGGCCTTTGGATTGAATCCAACAGCTACGACCTCAAGGGAGTGCAAAAGGGAGGTCTGGGTGGTTTGATGGCGAGGGGAGGTCATGACCATGGATCTTTGATCCAAGGGCAGTGACCTCACGTAGGTGGGAGGACCTTACTGTGAATGTTTGAGGAGGAGGTCGTGGCTGTTGGATTGGATCCAACGGCTACGACCTCAACAAGGTGGGATGTCTTAGCGGTTTAACAGCTTGGGGAGGTCATGAGCTGTTGGATCTTAATCCAAGGGCTATGACCTCACCAAGGTGGGAGGAGGATTTTGAGGTTTGATAACAAGGGGAGGTCATGGCCATGGATCTTTGATCCAATGGCTATGACCTTGATGAGGTGCGGAGGTCCTTGCGGTGTTGACCGCGGAGGAGGTCGGGACTGTTGGATCTTGATCCAACAGTTACGACCTCCACAAGGTGGAAAGGAGGTCGATGGGGTTGGGTTCAACCCGAGAAAGGAAAGAGGCTCGGCCAAGGAGCAGTGTAAGGTTTTGGAATTTCAAAATTTAACAACTGAGACTTTGCAGAATTATTTGAGATAGCAAATGAACTCCAAATTTTCTGAAATTTTAACAGGAGCTTGCTGACATCATGATTAACCTTACATAAAATTTCCAGAGGTTATTATGCAATGCATTTTTCTCAGGAAATTCATGAAGGCTGTTCAAGGATTTGTTTTACCTCCAAAAATTATCAAACAAGTTTTATAACTCACAATATTTTTCAGAGGGGTCCCACACCATCTCTAGGACCAAGGAAAAATATTTCCGAAGGGTTGGCACAAGAGTTGGGACAAAAGGAAAATGAGTTTGACTTTTGGTCACAAGAGCTTTATGTTTTTGGATTACACAACTCTTGGACAAGAATTACATGAGAGTTTAAGGGTTTCAAGGTGTGAGAAAAAGTTTTAATTTCTACACATTTAATTACATTTGAAACAAACCCTGGTTATACATTTGGGATGTTACACATAACCTTGAATTCAAAATGCCCATACCTTGTAGAGAACACCGTCTTCTCAATATCCTCCTTTCAGATAGGAATCTGATTGTATTCCGACTGGAGGTCAATCTTTGAAAATATCTTAGCTCCTCTCAACTGATCAAATAAGTCCTCAATGCGAGGCAAAGGATACTTATTCTTAATGGTTAACTGGTTGAGAGCACGGTAGTCAATACACATGCGCCAACTACCATCTTTCTTCTTGGTAAAAAGAACTGAAGCTCCCCAAGGAGACACACTGGGACGAATGAGATCTTTGGCTTTTAGATCATCCAACTGCTTCTTTAGTTCCTCCTGGAAAGGACGAGCCAGACGGTATGGAGTCATGAAAACCGGTCGAGCACCCGGGACCAAATCAATTCTAAACTCTACTGGGCGAGGGGGAGGCATCCTAGGCAACTCCGCTAGAAAGATATTCAGAAATTCCCGAACGTCCGGAATATTTTCTGCAGTCAAGGATGAACTCGGTTTTTCCACCAGAGACAAAATAAACCCATTCTTTGCTGCTCGGCTACCAGAAAACAAACTAGCCAGCACAAAAAGTGAGTGTGATGGAGCGCTTCCCTGAAAGACTATCTCATGCCCAGACAGAGCTTGCAAGGTTACTGTCTTCCAAAAACAAGAGATGACAGCACGGTAACGATGCAACCAGTCCATACCCAGAATAACATCAAATGGTTCCATCTTCATAACCATCAGGTTAGCAACAAATTCTTCCCCATCTAAAGAAATCACACAACCAGGACAAACTGTGGAACTGGAAAGAATTCCCCCAGGAGAATTGACTAAAACTAACTGAGCTATATGCTGCATACTCAACTTTGCCCTGCTAACGAACTCTAATGATGCAAAGGAGAAGGTAGCTCCTAAATCAAAAAGAACAAAAGCTTTCACTGAATCCACTAGAAGCGTACCTGTCACCACATCAGGACAACCTACCGACTTGGTAGTCGGCATAGCATACGACACTGATGTCGGCCGGCGGAAGCCCTAACACCCTAGTTTGATGGTGCGGCAGCTGCTGGAGGTGCTGAAGGCGCCACAACTGGAAACGGTGCTGCAGGGGTAGGTAATCAAAAGTACCCTAGTGGTGGGACCCCTCCAGGAGCAGGGAGGTAAGGTTGAGGCGGCACCCAAGTCTGAGTAGGGGCGGCTGCTAGTATCTGCACCGATCCTCGAGAAGAAGCAGCTAGCGCTGGCACTGGCGCTTGAACTGGCTCCCACTTGATGATACTAGCGGGATCCCGCCGACAAACCAATGCCATGTGGCCCTCCTGACCACAATGGCGACATGGGCCAGACTAAGCACACTCTGAAGCGCGATGCCCGTTGCCACACTTGAAACATATCATGCCTTGCCCTGGAACCGGACGAAGCATGGGTGCACCCGCTGTCGGTCGAGATGTGACTGAAGACTGCAGCTTCGAGAGCTTGGACTTGAATGAACTCTGAGGGCCTTTGAACTTCTTGGAACCGGGCTTTTGGAAAGACTCACCTCCTCCACCAAAACTCCTTTTCTGATTGCCACCAGCACCATCAGAAACCACAGTACCTCCAGCACCTTGCAACTCTTCACTAAGTTGCATCTCTATCTCCATGCCCCTGGCCTGCTTACCAGGGAGCTAAAATCACACAGCTCCAGAGCCCCCAACACATGACGGTACTCCAGTTTGAGCCCTTTGCGAAACCTCTTAGCCTTCTCCACATCATTAGTAGCCACAGCTGGAACGAAGCGAATTAGGTTATTAAAACCCGCTTCATATTCTGACACTGACATCTTGCCCTGCTTATAGTTGTTCAAAGAAACCTCCATCCTCTCCACAAAAGAATCTGGATAGAACTTCCTCATGAACTGCTCAACAAACAACTCCCAGGTAGCCAGTCCATGTGCAGCGGTCCTAGCTGATAGGACTCCTTCCCACTAGATATCCGCCTGCCCCTTCAGTTGGAAGGCCACAAACTGAACCCTCAACTCCAAAGTCATCCCCAGCGCTCCAAAGTGCCTCTCCATATGACGCAGCCAGTTAGCAGCATCAACTGGCTTGCCCATCCCATCGAAGGTATCCAATCGTAGTGCATTCCATTGATGGAGCCCCATAGCCACCAAAGTAGGACCCGCCGTAGGTGCAGCCACAGGAGCGGCGGTAGGTACAGCTGCAGGAAAATGTTGGGGTTGAGCCTGGTTCCCATGAACCGCTAAAGCAACTTCTTCTTCTGGCCCCGCAGGACTACCTTCCCCAGCTACGGATTTCTGAACCTCGGGCGGTGGTGTTGCTTAGCCCCGACCAGCACCCTGTCGACCACGGTCACAGCCTCTACCACTTGCCGCTAAACACCACAAACAAGAACATTCATACGTTAAGCACAATGATCAACTATCAACTCAATCACAAGAACAACTATAATATTCAACAGAAGCGTGTATGCAATGCAAAAATCCAATCCCACCTACTGTGCATAGTGTGTCAAGATTAATAATTCAAGTACCACGGACCTACAGCTCGCTCTGATGCAAACTGTAACACCCTAGCCCAACATGAGCCTGGAATGCTACTAAACTAACAAAGTAACAATTTAAAATCTAAGACATTATACTAAATTTCGGCAGAACCTCCTTTGTATAGTTAACCATACCGGAGGTTCCAACAGGTAACAGAAGTAATAATCAATAATCCAAACATCCAATCTAAAACATAATCATAAAAAACATCCATAAGACGCTAAACAATTCTATTACAAAGCATCACAAGCATAAGACATAATCAATAGTAATTCGTTAGGTAGTTTGCTCAATTATTAATTCATAAACTAAAAGCAATCGTTCATGAATGGTTTGTGATTGTGTGCAACAGATCTCAATTCTAGCCCCTCCCAAGCATAACGTTCGCACAAGTGGTACCTAAAAACATAAGCAAGAGCAAGAGTGGGTCTAAAACTCAGCAAAGTACAATAATTACTGTAATTCAATATACAACACAAACATTATCATCCAATCACAATCTTTATAATAAACCATCTCACATGCTCATGCAATGCAAATGCTAGATGCACCTTTTCTTTTCTCTTTGCATATACTGCTAATGCGGAGTATGCATCCGTCGATGCATACCCATGCCTATGCCTTCTAGCACGCGGATCATAAGCCCACACTCCACGAGTGTGGGGACCTCAAGCCCGTCTAATGCATGACGGGGACCTCAAAATCAATGCTTGGTCACCACGTGACCAAGCCTCAAAGATGATAACATGATATGTATGATTCAATTCCTTTGTCCAACATAACATGTATTAGCCAGCAGCAACATACATGAATAAAGAGCATACTCATACTTCTAGAATTCATGAACAATGACATACACATCATTCTAGCACCCATGAGTAGAGAATATACACATAATACCAGCAAACATGAACATTCACTCTTAATTAATCTATCACTAATTGTACTTGCCTCAACCGTGCGAAGATGGAAGACACCAAGAGGTTGTTGCCCCCGGAACCAAACCCCCACCTGAATAATTTTAAGAAACACTCTAAGGTAAAAATTCTGGTCCAAACATTGCTAGAAACAAATATGTAACTCACTACGCTCCGTAGCGCAACCCAACACTAACTCCTATGAACATCGATCTGTCCCAAACGGAGCAGTCCCCTTCTAAAATTCATAACTTGTCACCTACTTATCCAAAAAGGGTGTTCTTCGATTCTATGGAAATCTTATTAATTTATCTACATAAACCTACTTGTTGAGCTTTCCATATTCAGCCATCTTCTATCCTTACCAAACAGATTAATAGAACTACTAAATCTCGTCAGGGGTTCTGGATAGTGAGACTAAAATTCACGTATCTTTCTGTAAAATTATCAACAATTTATGTTGTCTAGCTTTTTGGAAACCTTATAAAAATACCTACAACTTTCGTTTGGGTGAGATATTCTAAATAATTCATTAACTATTTGCTAATGACCGATTAACATTAATCGCGAAATTATGCCAGAACCACAGAACATCGACGCTGCGAAAATCATATCTCCTGATCCACTCATCCAAACGACTTGACCTAAGAACCTACAAAAAGCTAATGACGCTATCTACAACTCTCTAGTAGATGGCTAGACCGGATTTCGTAGCTAACGGCCCTAAATCAAACGAACAATACAAACTGCCAGAAAATCGATCTAATACCGACATTGCCTAAATACAAGAATTCACGACAAAACGGACGTGATCAGGGGTTACCCTGGAGACACCGCTGTCGAACACGAGGAACACCATGCGATCCCTCTTCCCCTCCCTTCTCTCTTCTCCCCCTTCCTTCTTCTTCCTCTTTCTTGGTCAGCCACCACAAGGCGATCTTCTTCTTCCTCCAACTTAGGCAGCAGCGGGGAGCGAAGTCCTTGGCCGGCAACAGGGGAAGTCACCGAGGAGGAGGCACAGGGACCAGGGGGTGGCGGCCAAGGGAGTGGGGGGGTGGCGACCTAGGGTTTGCCCCCCTTATGGTTGGCCACCACCACCTCCACCAGGCCGAATACAAGTGGGTCTGAGGCCCCGGCCCAGGTTGTCCAACCTTTACAGAAAACCCCCCTCTAATTGCTATTAAATCGCTTTACTAATTGGTCCTTCTCCCTACATTTAATTATTCTCTCTCGAATACATTTGGGGTATTACACAAACAAACCCTTACTAAAATAGGGGAAGCTGGGGCTCATTGGTTTGGGGCGGCGTGGTCCACCCAACCGACCAAGGATCGAGTCTGGGGGCTCAGCTTGTGGTATCTCACCCGGGGTTGTTGTGTGGTTTGAGCTGGGGCTCAAGGTGGAGGACTGTGCAGGGGCACAATGGCACAGGGGAGCTTTAGGCTCTCAGCCCGCCACGGTTCGAGTGCTGCTCTCGTGGACGCCTTCAGAGATAGGGTACTTCTTCTTCTTTAATGTGCACCGGATGAGGTTAATCCCGGACATCAAAAAAATAATAATAAAATAGGGGAACGATAATAGGATCAACTATAACAAATAGGTATATACTCCCTCTTACTGAATAGATGTAGTTTCATGCACCGATATGGTCTGCAACAGTCATATTTGAACATTACTTTTTAAATTGTTCATAAGTAAAAATTATAAAATTGTAATCATATGAAAATGCTTTTGATGTTAAATACCCTATATTGTTTTCATGCCCAAATTCTATATATTTTGGTGCATATTAGTGGCCAAGTTTTAAAAAATGGATTACATGGTCTACAACAATTTCTATTTGAAAATGGAGAGTATATATTTTTGTTGAATAACCAATGACGTAGATCGATATGTGGCTAAACAATCAACTAGAAGCAAGAACAAGAAAACAGCAACACAAGATGTAGGGAGACAACCCTACTTTATTGATATGATTCCTTGGTACAAAATCGCAATCCTCTCTTATATTTATAGGGAATTCATATTTGCTATGAGCCCGCTTGTCCTTCACGGGCATGAACCCGCAGTCTTGAGGGCCTGTTTGTTTCGGCTATGCTTTTCTGAAAAGCAACTTCTGACTGTGCTGCAGGTAAGGATGGCAATCTTGCCCAATTACCCACATACCCATGGGCAAAAACTCTAATAGAGGTGGCTATATTCTTCATTTATTGCCCATGGGCATGTTCAGGGGGTAGGAGGGGGCAAACTCGCTCGGCAGTGCGGGCATGGAGTGCGGGAGCTCCACCCATACCCATTCCACCCGATTACCCACCATCTCCACCCCTTTGCATCTCCCACCAAAGCAGGCTCCATTGATTATCTTTGTTGCAAAACAAGACAACGACACACCGGTAACATCACAATGAGAGCAGCTCTCATTTGGTTGCCTCGTCGTTGTTCCCCTACATCATCCACCCTTGAGCTGCCCCCTCTGACTCTTGCTTCTTTCAAGTGCCTGTGAAACTTCCACTTCCATGTTTTTTGCAACATTAAGCGTTCTTGTTACGGATGGTGCGTAAGAGGTTGTTTTGTTGTGTGTGTGTTTCTTGAGTTCTCCCTAGGCATGGAGCCATTGGGTGTGAATCTGAGAACCAAAAGGTGTCTCCTTTCCTCTCATTTCGGAGTAAGTATCAACAACCAGTATTTTGATAGTGATGTAACAATCAATTACTCAATCATGATGCATAAAAATTAGCCTCCGCTTTATACGATGGTTACATTATTGGTTTTTTATGTGTGTTTTCTCGAGGACTCATGAGTTCTGCTTTGTTGGAAATGTAGACAATATTTTAATTCTATATTTTATTATGAGGCAAAGATCATAAATAACTAGTGATGCATAAATCGATACTAACAAAGAGGGCTACACATTGTACTTCTAAACATACTCAATATCATGATTATAACAGAATATACTGGTCATACACACAACTTACAGCATAAGTCGATGAAGAACAGGAAGCAGTGCAGACTCGATGCAGTGCATAACATAGACGTCATAGTGAAGCAAGCGGTCGCACAAATGCGCTGCCTAGAAACCTTATTGCCGCCCCGTGCAAGTGAACTTTACAACAATGATTCGGAGATACTGCTCACCCTCCTTCCCGGTGTACGCCGAGGAGAAGGGATAGCTTAGTTCAAACAACACAACCCTCCAGCACAAGAGAACTGAGAAGAAGAAGAAGAAGAAGAAGAAGAAGAAGAAGAAGAAGAAGAAGAAGAAGAAGAATTGGAATGGA
The DNA here is from genome assembly GCA_036346405.1 of Phyllostachys edulis. NCBI lineage: Eukaryota > Viridiplantae > Streptophyta > Magnoliopsida > Poales > Poaceae > Phyllostachys > Phyllostachys edulis. The sequence goes on from CM070559.1 coordinate 23,032,039, forward strand.
AAAATGATATGTCCTGGTCTGGACGTCTCCATATCATTTTAAGGGTCGAGTCAATTACTCTCTAGTAACTGCTCAATAAAGCACACATTAAAACACTGGTAACTGCTAATTCAAAACTAATTAATGGTCATTTAAGCAGTGTTCATTGATCCTGATTACACACTGGTCTATAGCTTCGACCACAGATCTACAGCTTCAACCACATTATTTGGACCACTATGTTTTGACCACTTTATTTTGACCACAGTGTACCGACCACACTCGTCTGTAGCTTGGAGTGGTCTGAAGAACTCTCCAAGGGAGGTCCAAGAGGATCTCCCAAAGGCCAAACTCTCTTGGAGTGATCCAAAGCAATCTCCAAGTGAGGTCCAAGAGGATCTCCACACTCTCTTAGAGTGATCCGAACCAATCTCCAAGAAAGATCCAAGAGGATCTCTTGGAGGTCTAAGAGGATCTCCACACTCTCTTGGAGTGATCCAAGGCACTACTACAAAAAGGCTAATACTGGATGCCTCATCACGATAGATTGACCAAAAGCGCTCAGTATTACGTGCAATCACGCAGCGGTTTTGGTTTAGAGACCGTCTATGTTATATTGCGCTAAAACCGCTCGTGAAGAGGTAATATCACAGACGGTTCATAACTAAAACCGTCTGTGAAGTATCACAGACGGTTCTAAAAACGAACCGTCTATGATAATTCTACATATCACAGACGGCTCTAAAAACAAACTGTCTGTGAAACCTCACAGATGGTTCTTAACAATAGCCGTCTGTTATATTGCTACCTATCACAGATGGTTTTTTGTTATAACCATCTGATATTCGCTATAGCTCCCGATGAGTTTCTTCGTCGCCGATGCGTCTCTTCGTCGCATTAATGCCGCCTTGGCTCCCCGATGCGTCTCTTCATCTCACCTCCGATTGAATTTATTCCATGTTTTATAAAAAGGATCATCCGCCCTCGAAGATGATCATCCCCACATATAAGTCTACTACTTATAAAAAACAGAAATAGCTGCCTCTGTTTCCTTATCGCCGGCATTGATGACCTACCTGGACGTACTGTACGAGCACCTCTCTCGCTGTACGTTGGCGGGTGCTACAGAAGAACATTGTTTCAATAGTGTCTTCACTACTCCTCTGTCCGAGGATTTGCTGGAGCAGGTGACAGCCACCTTCTGCCATATTGACATCCTCCTCCGCCGCGTCTTCCGGGTGATCTCCCACTTTCGGCGAGTTTACCGCGTCATCGATGTGGTCCTCCACATCTACGTTGCACGTCTCTAGTAGGCTTGCCGTCACTTGGACTGCTTAATCGAGGCGGCGGGTGACCGAGTCGACTAGGCTGAGACCCCTCAAGCAAGGGAAGAGAGTCTATGGGGTCAATTCTTTTTGGTTGAACAGTTCGAGGGTCTTCGGGAGACACTCGAACGAGCGCATCAGCGGGTGGACACATTTCAAGCTTCGTTCGATCATGAACCGTCCGACGCTGACGCCGTCGCCTACGAAGTATTGAAGACGAAGATAGCAGCCTACCTCCGCCACTAGAAAAACTTTGTTTATTTATGGGTTTCTAATTTTTTTTAATCTTTGTAAGAAGCTTGTTGGCCATCTTTGTTTGGCCATATGAAAATTCAAAATGAAAAAAAAATCTAGTTTGGAGGTGAAGTTACTATATTAATTATATGTTGAATTATTACGTATATATATTGATCGAGACGGTTTAGTGGAACAAATTAATTAATTATATATATCCGATCATGATATATATATATATATATATATATATATATATATATATATATATATATATATATATATATATATATATATATATATATATATATATATATGCAAATTTTCATTGATATTTAAATGACAAAATTGACATATAAACATGTAATTTCTTCATGTCATGTAAGTGTATATACAATATATTATACTTGAGAAAAACCATTTCTGAGCGGTTCCATAATAGAAGCTATGCATGATATGTCCCATATCACGGACGGTTTTATTATGGAACCGTCTGTGATAATTATCACAGACGGTTCCATAATAGAACCATCCGTGATAAGTCTCCTTATTAGTAGGAGCCCTCTAGGGTTTGCGCTCTACCTTGTCACTCCCCTCACACCCGAGTGACCCCGTTGTTGACGCCGCCATGCATTCTTCCCGTCGCCGACGGTTGTGGCACCACGGTTCACTAAACAAGACACTTGTACGATAAGAGTGTCTTTTTCAGTGTCACCGTTGTGCCACAACTACGATGACGCTACGCGCCTTCCCGGCCCTCTTCCTCCTCCCCGGCTACCTCTCCACCGGCGATGTCGAGGTAAGACAGATCTATCACCTATTAGTTTGTGTTGTTGGTATTCATGTGAACCGAGCTCCTCCTCCCTCTCGCCGCCAGCTCCCGCACCTCCAGATCAAGCTCCCTCCTCCCTGCGCCGCCGAATCAAGCTCCCAGTCCTCCCTCCCTACGCCGCCGGCTCTGGCTCCTCCTCCCTACGCCGCAGCTCCAGCTCCTCCTCCCTCTTGCCGCCGGCTCGCTGCGCCACCTCAGACCTCCCTTGCGCCTCCAACCTCTCCAGCTCTAGCTCCCACTAACACGTAAGTCCCCTTCTTGTCTTCTTGATGTTGTCTGGTTGTTGGTTGATGCATGCTAATGGTGATGGCAGAGAAGTACTGTAAATGTGTAATACATACATGTAGAGAGAAGTAGATAAATCATAAATATAAATGAATGCAATGATCATGCAGATGCTTGTTGGCTAGTGGCACCTTGCTAGCTGTTGAACTGCTGATCAATGGTTGCTTGGTGTTCTTGTTGGGTTTAAAGACGATTACATGCTCAAGAATTATTGGTTGCTGATAGATGATGTCACTTTCCAGTCAGAGTACCTGCGCATCCATGTCACTTTCTGAACATACGTCCAATTACCTATCGACAACATCCAGGTAATTGGATGTTCTGACGCTCTCCTTGCATCCATACTTTTTAAACTTGCAGGGGCTCAATGAGGTTGCCCGTGGCTACTGTCTCATCCTTCTCATGCTGCGTGGATGATCCCCCTAAAGTGGCTGAGAGACTACGAACAATATATATAATATATATATGATGCCGGTTTTAATGGCACAAGCGACCCTTTGCTTGGGGCTTTATCTAAAAAGTCATCACAGACGGTTTGACCACAAACCGTCATGATATATGAGTCATCACTGACGGTTTTAGCCACAAACCGCTCGTGATATATACTTATCACAGACGGTTTCAGCCACAAACCGCTGCATGATAGTTCCTATCACGAGCGGTTCTCGATTAATAACCGCTCAGGAAAGTATGCATCACGCAGCGATTTGAAAACCGTCTGTGATGACCTCATGTCATCATTGACCCATAAGCTCAGACGGCTCACGAAACCGTCTGTGATGATGTTTTTGAGCCGTCTGTGAATACCTTTTCTGTAGTAGTGAGAGAGGTCTAAAATATCTCCCGAAGAGGTCTAAGGAGACCACAGTGTTCTGACCACACTATCCTGGAGTGATCCAAGGGAGGTCCAAAAGATCTCTTGGAGGTCCAAGAGGATCTCCACATTCTCTTGGAGTGATCCAAGGGTGGTCCAAAAGATCACCCGAGGAGGTCCAAGAAGAGGTCTATGGAAAACTCTCACTGGTCATATGGGACAGCAAAAAGAAAGGTTGACTTGGTTCACGACACGTTCACGGTCATGCATCGCAAGTCACAAGTCACGCGAATAAACACGCATGCGTGCGTACATGCGTGTGTGTGACTTTAGCTATAGTCCTCATGTCACCCCATGACGTGCATCACAGGTATCAAGTGGTGACAAGGACTCCACCTTATAAATTGCTCTCCCAACACTTGGCTAGGCAGTATGGGACTAAACCATGCATGCTTTGGAAATTTAGGAATGAATGGGTCTTTAGAAATAAGGGCCCAATTCTAACAATCCCTACCAATTCCAAGGCAAGCAGCAAAGAGGAAGATAACGACTATTGTGCTGAAGAGTTGTTAATATACCAGTCTTTCAGTGTAAGTCCCGTACGGGTTGAACTTGCACCTAGAATAATAAGATTCATCTTCTCACAACTGATGAATGGACTATGCCTTGAATTCACAGTCTTTCGTGATTAGATTTCACTTGAAATCTCAACTGATACTAGGCTATCGAAGAACCAAGCCTAACCGGAGCTTTATTTGGTGATGCTCCCTTATCTGCCCATGAGCTTTCTAGAGAATACCCCTATTCTCGTGAACTGCGACCTCAGTTAAGCTCAAGCAGGTGTATTCATTCTAGGTATCCTATAGGCTAATACCTTTATCCCTCGTTGGACACTAGAATACATTAAGACTTTAAGTCATTCTCTTCCATACAGTTGAGAGTACATTGTCTATCAGGACACGGGTATATATTTTATTAAAATGTACTCTCTTGTTGAAAAATCAACTTGCTTTTCCTATTGCCTAAGTCACGGGATCTCTGATAAAAAAAGGTATGGGTTACTATTGAGTTGTAACTCCAATGGGCCTCATTCCCATGTCCATAGACGCAACGGAAATCGCCTTCCGTGCTAGGCCCTTTGTGAAAGGGTCTGCCAGATTTTTCTTAGTTTGTATATAATTCAAAATAATCACTCCGGAGTTTCTCAGTTTTGTGACAGATTTAAGCCTATGCTTCACATGTCTGGAGGACTTCATGTTATCCTTAGTACTTGTAATCTTAATCAACATTGTTTGATTATTACAGTACATTAGGATTGTCGGTATTGGTTTCTCAACCAGTGGTAAGTCCAACAAAAGCTCTCTAAGCCATTCAGCCTCAATAGTAGCAGTGTCTAGTGCTACAAGCTTTGCTTCCATGGTTGACCTTGTCAACATGGTTTGTTTACATGACCTCTATGAAACTGCAGCACCTGCAAGGGTAAACACATACCCACTTGTAGCTTTGATCTCATCTGTATCAGAGATCCAGTTTGAATCACTATATCCTTCTAATACAGATGGATACCTAGTATAGTAAATTCCATATGAGGTTGTGCCTCTCAAGTAGCATAACACTCTCTCTAGTGTCTCCCAATGATCATCTCCTGGGTTAGAAGTAAACTGGCTTAATTTGCTGGCAGAAAATGATATGTCAAGTCTTGTGGTGCCAGATAGATACATAAGGGACCCAATAATTTATGAATATCTCAATTGATCTTTGCCTAATCTATTATTCTTTCGAAGCTTAACACTAGCATCATAAGGAGTTGGGGAAATCTTGTAGTTCTCAAAACCGAACCGGCTCAAGATTTTCTCAACATAATGGGATTGGTTCAAAGTGATCCCATCCTTATTTCTGATCAATTTAATATTCAAAATAACATCTGCTTCTACTAGGTCTTTCATATCAAAGCATCTAGATAAGAAAGATTTGACCTCATCAATTACAGTAGTGTTTGTCCCAAATATAAGTATGTCATCGACATACAAACACAAAATCACTCCTTGACCCCCACCATAAAGATAATGCACACACTTATCTGCCTCATTTACAGAAAAACCAATAGATGTTAAAGTTTTATCAAATTTCTCGTGCCATTGTTTAGGTGTTTGCTTTAGACCATACAAGGATTTGCTTAATTTGCATACCTTACTTTCCTGTTCAAAAATCACAAAACCATCCGGTTGCTCCATATAGATTTCTTCCACTAAATCTCCATTAAGGAAAGCTGTCTTCACATCCATTTGATGAATGCGTAGACTATGGGAAGAAGCTAATGCAATAAACACACGAATGGTGGTTAATCTAGCAACAGGAGAGTAAGTATCAAAATAATCCTCACCTTCTTTCTAAGTATAACCCTTGGCCACAAGTCCTGCCTTGTACTTATCAATAGTATCGTCAGGCCTCATTTTCTTTTTAAAGATCCACTTGCATCCAGCAGGTTTACACCCGATAGGACGTTCAATGATCTCCCAAGTCCCGTTAGCCATGATGGAATCCATCTTGCTATGGACTGCCTCTTTTCAATACTCAGCATCAGGTAATGCATAAGCCTCTGAAAGAGTGTTTGGCATATCATTCATGAGATATACAATAAAGTCCTCACCAAAGGTTTTCTCAACCCTTTGTCGCTTGCTCCTGCGAGGAGCCTCTTCGACTAAATTGTTATCTTCCTTAGGAAAATCACAAACTGGTGGTATAAAACTCATTTGTTCAGAGATGGCGGTAGGTTCAAAATTACTATTATTCATAGTTGGATTATCCTTAGTTCGAGAAGTATTGCCTGCAGTTCTCATAGGATAAATATCCTCAAAAAATGATGCATCTCTGGACTCCATTATTGTGTTAACAATAATCTTAAGAGTTTCTGATTTTACTACTAAAAATCTATAGGCCGTGCTATTATGAGCATATTCTAGTAAGACACAATTAACTGTTTTAGGTCCAAGCTTTCTCTTTTTCTGCAATGGTATATTGACTTTTGCCAAACAACCCCAAGTTCGCAAAAAATTAACATTGGGTTTTCTCCCCTTCCATCCCTCATACGGAGTAATCTCACAACTTTTAGTGATTACTCTGTTTAGAATAAAAGTTGCTGTCAAAATAGGTTCCCCCCACCATAACTTAGGCATACCGGCACTCTCCAACATGGCATTCACCAAGTCTGTTAGTGTCTGGTTTTTCCTCTCAGCCAACCCGTTTGATTTAGGTGAGTATGGTGATGTAACTTTATGGACTATTCCAAGTTCAGCACAGAATTGAGAGAATTCATGAGAGATATACTCTTCTCCACGATCAGACCTTAGCCTTCTAATTTTCTTTTCTAGTTGGTTCTCAACCTTGGCCTTATAAATTTTAAAGTAATTTAAAGCTTCATCTTTTGTTTTAAGTAGATACACATAACAATATTGTGATGCATCATCAATAAGAGTTAGAAAATATCTTTTGCCTCCTTTGGTCAACAATCCATGCATCTCACACAAGTCAGAATGGAGAAGATCTAAAGGAGCCAAGTTATTTTCCTCCTGTAACCCCTTAAAGGGTTTTCGAGTTGTCTTGCTTGTACACAAGTTTGGCATTTTGATCCTTTGACAATTTCATATTTTGGAATTAAATCTAATCTGGACATTCTAGCAATACTATCAAAACCAATATGACAAAAATGAGAATGCCATATATTGGCCTCACATTTATTCAAATCAGTTGCAACATTCAGATTATACTCTAAAGTACTCATGCGGAACAAGCCTCCGCTCTCATAGCCTTTACCAACAAAGTTTCCAAACTTAGACAATTCAATTTTATTTGACTCGAACACTAGCTTATACCCATCCCTACATAAGAGGGAACCACTAACAAGGTTCTTGTTTATAGTTGGCGCATGCTGCATGTTCTTCAAGTAGACAATCTTCCCTGAAGTAAGCCTCAGATCCATCGTGCCAACACCAAGAATAGAAACATGCGACCCGTTCTCCATTAGGACGGAGGAAGCCCCGGCTGCCTGATAAGAAGAAAATAAGGAAATATCAGAACATACGTGAACATTAGCTCCAGTATCAACCCACCAATCAGTGGATTGACATGCTGAAAATACAACAGGTGAATTACCATACCCTCTTGTTGAGGCCTCGCCTATGATCACGTTGACGGCCTTTTTCTTTAGTTGTACACCATCCTTGCTCTTGAGGAAATGACAGTCTTTCACTATATGACCGTTTTCCCACACACAAAGCAGGTGATGTTCCTTATATCCTTCTTCTCAGTTTTCTTCTTAAAGCTAGTTGTCTTTTTTTGTTTAAAGCCTTTGTTATTCTTGCCATATCTCTTCTCTATGATATTTGCATTGATCTGATTGTTCTAACTGGAAGTGCTTAGTGCATCTTTTGCTCTTGCCTTTTCTTCCACATCAAGAGCAGCAATGAGATCCTAAATAGATATCTCTTCCCTCTTATGCTTTAAGCTAGTGGCAAAACTCTGCCATGAAGTAGGAAGTTTGGCAACAATGCTTGCAGCCACAAACTTAGGAGGCAAAACACAACCCAGATGTGTAATCTCTCCGACCAATAACTGTAGCTCATGAGCCTGTGCAACTATCGACTTAGCATCGTCCATACTATAGTCAAAAAATTGCTCGCACATATAGAGCCACCGACTAGCCTCAGGTTCGGCATATTTGTGCTTGAGTGCATCCCACAACTCTGTGGCGGACTTGGAGTCCATGTACACATCGTAGAGCTGGTCAGACAGTATGGTTAGTATGCATCCAAGGGCGTGTTGTTATCTGTGTCAAAATGCCTGGCCTATTCATCCGTAATTGGATACTATGTATGTATCACCCACCATAGTCCCAAAGACATGAGCCAAAACTTGACCCTTGACTGCCATCTACGAAAGTTCTGACCAGAAAACCTCTCAGGTTTCATAGCATCAGAAGCACCAGCCATTGCTAGATCACAAAAATGTCCACAATAAGGTTTCTAGATTGTTGGAAATGTGGACAACATTTTAATTCCATATTTTATTATGAGGCAAAGATCACAAATAACTAGTGATGCGTAAATCAATACTAACAACAGGCTACACATTGCACTTCTAAACATACTTAATATCATGATTATAACAGAATATACTGGTAGTACACACAACTTACAACATAGGTCGATGAAGAACAGGAAGTAGTGCAGACTCGATGCAATGTAGACCGTAGACATCGCAGTGCAGCAAGCGATCACGCAGATGTGCTGCCCAGAAACTTTATTGCCGCCCTGTGCAAGTGAATTTTGTGACAATGGTTCGGAGATACCGCTCACCCTCCTTCCCGTTGCACGCCGAGGAGACGGGACGGCTTGGTTCAAACAGCAAAACCCTCCAGCACAAGAGAACAGAGAGGAAGAAGAAGAAGAATTGGAATGGAAAAAATGATATGTCCTGGTTTGGACGTCTCCAGATCATTTTAAGGGTCGAGTCAATTATTCTCTAGTAACTGCTCAATAAAGCACACATTAAAACACTGGTAACTGGTAATTCAAAACCAATTAATGTTCATTTAAGTAGAGTTCATTGATCCTAATTACACACAGGTCTATAGCTTCGACCACAGGTCTACAGTTTCAACCACATTATTTGGACCACTGTGTTTTGACCACTTTATTTTGACCACAGTGTACTGACCACACTGGTATGTAGCTTCGAGATCTTGGAGTGGTCTGAAGAACTCCCTAAGGGAGGTCCAAGAGGATCTCCCGAAGGCCACACTCTCTTAGAGTGATCCGAAGCAATCTCCAAGTGAGGTCCAAGAGGATCTCCACACTATCTTGGAGTGATCTGAAGCAATCTCCAAGGAAGGTCCAAGAGGATCTCCACCCTCTTTTGGAGGTCCAAAACATCTCCCGAAGAGGTCCAAGGAAACCACGGTGTTCCGACCACACTCTCTTGGAGTGATCCAAGGGAGGTCCAAAAGATCTCCCGAAGAGGTCCAAGGAGACCACGGTGTTCCGACCACGCTCTCTTGGAGTGATCCAAGAGAGGTCCAAAAGATCTCTTGGAGGTCCAAGAGGATCTCCACACTCTCTTCGATTGATCTAAGGGAGGTCCAAAAGATCTCCTGAAGAGGTCCAAGAAGAGGTCTAAGGAAAGCTCTCACTAGTCATATGGGACATCAAAAACAAAGGTGGACTTGGTTCACGACACGTTCACGGTCGTGCGTCGTAAGTCACAAGTCACGCGATTGCCACGCGAATAAACGCGCGTGCGTACGTGCGTGTGTGTGACTTTAGCTATAGTCCTCCTCATGTCACCCCATGACATGTATCACATGTATCAAGGGGTGACAAGGACTCCACCTTATAAATTGCTCTTCCACCACTTGGCTAGGCAGTATGGGACTAACCATGCATGCTTTGGAATTTTAGGACTAATGGGCCTTAAGAAATAAGGGACCAATTCTAACACCAGCAAATCTGACAAAATGTGGGGTAATTTACTAATTTTTTATACCTAATAATGTTACTCATTTTTATTAGATATGCTAAGGTCCTTGTCCTGCTATTGGAATGATAAATTAGTGGTGCTTTGTAACCGCAGCATTCTTGTGTTTCTTTTTTCGGACCTTTCGGCAACGGCCTGTGCAACGAGAATGTGTTTAATTGTGTGATTCCTTTTGTGAATATGTGATGCATTATTCACAGGTAAACGAGCATGCCCGTGGGCGACGGGCATGGGCGAGGTTCTTTGCCCGTCATCCTTCGTGGGCATGCCCGTGGGGGAAAATCGGGGTAGCAGGCATGGGTATGGGCGAGCACAACCAGCGCCCCTTGCTCGATTGCCATCCCTAGTCGCAGGCTTTCTAGGCATGCTGATTTGAGCAATTTTTTCGATTTGGTGTTTGGTATGCGGCTTTTAGGTAGGCTAGTCAGTAATTTTCCGAGATGTGAAATGTCTGAAATGCCACTGAGGATAGTAACGGCATGTTTGATGACATTTAACGCAATTAACAACATTTAACGATAATTAACGATGCTAAACGCTATTAATAACATTTAAAGACAATTAACAACTAGCACAATTGATGACAATTACCGTAATTGATGACATTTAACGATAATTAACGACTATTACTGGAATTAGCGCAATTGGTCGCATTTGACGGCCACTACCTTAATTAGCGCAATTGATCGCATTTGACGATGGTTAATGCAATTACCACAATTGATCACAATTAACACAATATATCGAAATTTAGCACAATTAGAGCAATTAACTACAATTAACATAATTAACAACAACTATTACAATAAACTAGTATTACATAAATAAACTCAATAAATAATTATCACACACAAGTATTACAATAATTATCACACACAATTATTAATATTACAATGATTCATGATTACACACAATTAACCGGGCTGAGCGGGTATAAGGAGGAGGGAGGCACATGGGCTGAGTCGGGTTATATGTGATGGCATTTTGCGGGTGATTACCACCGAACTTCGGGGGTAATTTGGGAATGGAGGTGGTGGGAAGCCGTGTGAAGTACCTCGTGGCCGGCTTCCGGCTTTCGACTTCCACTCGTTGAATGACGGCTGCTTCGATTTAAAGTGGTACTGTGAAAGCCGGCCATTTGTTTGGCTTTTTTTGGTAAAGTTTAAGTCAAGTCAAACAAGCAGAATTCGAGCCGGATGGCTGTAGCTAAGAAGGAGGGTCTCGTAACATTTTTTACCAATACCCTGCCTTCCTATAGAAGTATTTTTCTGTCCACCCCTAATCTTCATCTATAATCATCTCTTTCTACTGTTAAGCACCGTCTTTGTGAGAATTTTTTTAGTAATATTAATTTTAATAAAAATTACAAAATTAAATACTAAAAAAAACAATTGCACTTCTAGCCTATTGCTACCATTTCAACTGGTAGCAACTGGCAGGAGGCTAATTTTTTATTTTGTTGTGCAAAATTTGGGCTAAACATTTATTAATATCCGAACCGCCACACAACACCCACCAACTAAACTACCGCCACTAACAGCGCCGCCAGCAAAGACAATAGTGGTGGTTTCAGGAAGAAGGTACGTTACACATTACAATTGACTACACGGCATAATAAGAAACAGAATCAGACAGTAATAAGAAATAATATTAGCAAAACGTCATCACACTACTATAAAAAAAAGGCTAATACTGGACGCCTCATCACAGACGGTTGACCAAAACAGTCTGTATTACAAGCAATCACAGACGGTTCAAATTGAAAATTGTCTGTGTTACTAGTTGTGCTAAAAACCGTCTGTGAAGAGGTAATATCACAGACTGTTCATATTAAAAACTGTTTGTGAAGTATCACAGACGGTTCTGAACATGAACCGTCTGTGATAATTGCTCTTCACAGACTGTTTTTAATTATAACCGTCTATGATAATATCGCTTCAGCTTAGTGCGTTTCTTCGTCGTCGTCGTCGTCGCTGATGCTTCTCTTCGTTGCATTAATACCACTTTGGCTCCCCAATGTGTCTCTTCATCTCATGCGCCGAACTTATTCCTTGTTTTATAAAAAGGATCATCCGCCATCAAAGAGATGATCATCCCCACATATAACTCTATACTTCTAAAGCAGAAATATGGCTCCCTCTCGGCATGTTTCCTTGTCACCGGCATTGATTGCCTACTTGATCATACTGTACGAGTGCATCTCCAGCCGTACATTGGCGGATGCTACAGAAGAACACTGTAATTTCAACAGTGTCTCCACTGCTTTGTCCGAGGATTTGCCGCCATCTTTACATCCTCCTCCGCCGCGTCATCCAGGTGATCTCACACTTTCGGCGAGTTTACCACGTCATCGACGTGGTCCTCCACAATGACGTTGCACGTCTCCAGGAGGCTTGCCGTCACTTGGACTACTTAATCGAGGCGGCGAGCGACCGATTCGACCATACCGAGACCCCTCAAGTAAGGGAAGAGAGCCTATGGGCTCAATTCTTCTTGATTCAACGATCAGGGGTCTTCGGAGACACTCAACGAGCAATGGCGTCGGGTCGACGTATTTCGGGCTTCGATCGCTGATGAACAGGAACCGTCCGATGCTGACGCCGCCGCCTACGAAATTTTGAAGACGGAGATAACAACCTACCTCCGTCACTAGAAAAACTTTGTTTATTTAGGTTTCTACTTTTTTTAATCTTTGTAAGAAGCGATTAGCCATGCTGTTTGGCCATATGAAAATTCCAAAAAAATCTAGTTTGGAGGTGAAGTTACTATATTGTATCTTTGAATTATATATATATATATATATATATATATATATATATATATATATATATATATATATATATCGAGATGGTTTAGTGGAAAAATTAATTAATTATATCGATCCGTGATATGTATCATAGTTAAAGCAAATTTTTAAAGAAGATTTAAATGACAAAATTGACATATAAACATGTAATTTCTTCATGTCATGTAAGTGTATACATGATAATATGCTCAAAACATAGAACTTGAGAACTACCATATCATAGACGGTTCTATTATAGAACCGTCCATGGTATGTCTAGAACCGTCCGTGATATGGGACATATCACAGACGGTTCTATTATGGAATCGTGTGTGATAAATATCACTGACAGTTCTATAATAGAACCGTCTATGATATCTCTTTATTAGTAGGAGCCCGCTAGGGTTTGTGCCCGCCCTAACTCGTCACTCCTCAGCGGACTTACTCTCGTCTGTTTCCCTCCCCACCCAAGTGCCCCCGACCTCGACGTCGCCGCCCAACCCCGTCGCCGACGCCGCCCTTCTTCCCCCCGTCACCGGTTGTGACACCACGCTGCACTGCACAAGACATTCATACGATAGGAGTGTCTTGTGCAGTATTAGGGTCGTGCCACAACTACGGTGACGCCACCACTCAAGCCACTAAGCTTGGCCCTGCGTCCCTGGCTTAGTTCTCCAGCGTGGCCCATGCCTGCTCGACCTCCTACGCTCGGGCCCTGGCCCCCCTGTCTTTTGTTAAGTTTGATTTTTATGCTTGAGCCTTAAGTTGTATCCTGATATTTGTGTGATCTATGCAAGGTGGAGGAGATGGATGAAGGTTGTGCTAGTGGTGGGGTCGCCGCTGTGATTGTGCTGTACTGAGGTATCACCCTCCCTTACTCCTCTCTTTCTCTACCCCTGCTCTGTGATGAAAATGGCTAGTGCTCTGCGATGGATGCTGAGGACTACTATTGGTGTGGTGGGTTTGGACACCCTTGGTCTTGCTGTTGAACTGCTCAATGATGTTAATAGTCTTATGCTCAAATTGAATTGATAATTAGTTCATATTAATAGTCCCGTTGCTCTTTGATGTAAACTGATGGCTATTAGTGTATGTGTTTTCTGTGCATCTTGCTTAGTTCATGCAGTGGGTTCAGATTGACAAAAATGAATGGGGCAAAACGGTGGGTTTGGTTAATGCTCTCTAATGGAAACTGAGGGTTATTGATGCCTGTTCTTTGTGCTTGGTTGGCTTACATGGGATGTAGTTCAGATGGGGCTTAGCTGCAATTAACTTTTCAGATTTGTAAAGTTTAGGCTAATTTGTAAAGCTACAATTAACATATAAATTATTTATTAATTGGTGTGTATTCTATTCGAAAACAAGACCAAATGAGTCAAAAACTACTACAACACCTCTTCACCTGCCTCTTGCCATTTATTTCACCTTTGTCTTTGTAACCGTGTTCATGCTGGTCAAGTTCTCCTCCCTTGCGTCCCAGGTACGCCCTACCATTCTATTCTTGATCTCTTCTCTATAAAGTCTCCAGCGGTGGTCGCATACGCTTTTAAAACCGGCTTCATATATATATATATATATATATATATATATATTGTTCATAGTCCCCAGTCACATTCAGGGGGTCATGGAGCACGTGGACATACAATTACCTAGATGTCGTCGATAGGCAATTGGACTTGACATAAAGTAATGGTTGGTTGCTGATACATGAAGCCACTTCCTAGTCGGATACGCAGGTACTTCATGTATCAGTAACCAACCATTCCTTGATGTTAAGTCCAATTATCTATATCGATGACATTTAGGTAAATGTATGTCCACGTGCTCTCCTGGCAGCCATGCTTCTTGAACTTGTAGGCTCGGTAAGGTTGTCCGTGGCAGCTGTCTCATCCTCCTCACGACCCCCCTAAAGTGGCTAGGGACAACGAACAATATATGTAATATATACATACATATATATATATATATATATATATATATATATATATATATAGCCGGTTTTAAAGGCACAAGTAGCCACTGCTTGGAGACTTTATAGAAAATATATATCACAGACGGTTCTAAACACTAATCGCCTATGATAGTCACTATCACGCAGCGGTTCTAAGTTAATAACCGTTTAGATAGTATGCATCCTGACGGTTAAAAACCGCTCGTGATGACGTCATGTCATTATCGACCAATAAACTCGCACGACTTAAACCGCTCGTGATGACGTTTTTGAACCGTCTGTGAAGACCTTTTCTATCGTAGTGTCACATAGTTTTTCATTAAATCACAATGATGTTATAAAACATTCCAGCACAACGTCATCACATAGTTTTTCGACAAATCACAATGTTGTTACAACACATTCTAGCAAGACGTCGTCACATAGTTTTTCAACAATTACAATGACAATACAAAACATTCAGCACAACATATTTCGAGAAGACAAACCATTCTAGTGGCTGCCGTCTGAACTGCTGACCTCTCCTTCATCTCGTACACTTCTTGTAGGGCATTTCTTGAATGTTTCCCCGGACTCCCTGCAAATTAAGCACTTCTTCATGCGACGCCCCGCTTCTGCTTCGTCCATATCGTTATTGATACTCCATAACTATCGTCGGCCAACCTTTCCCTTCAGCCTAGCGATGTCTGTAGCCTAGATGAGTTGCTCATAGGTCGGATGGCTAGTGAAATTGCTAACCATGCCATAGTCAAATAACTCTACATTACAGGTATGCATCACCTCTTCCTTGGTGAAATATCCAAAACGATACTGACCGGGATGCTGCGCCACCGTCGAACATGCGACCCGAGAGACCATGTGGTCGTGTCTCCATGAGAGTGATGAGTAATTGACAAAGGTTTTAGGTCAGTTGAGTTTGGTTTGTGTGGTCGGACCATGTCGTTGCGAGGTTCACGCGTTTTCGTGTAGTCAATCAGGGCTGTCAGGATAATCGGAACGACCGGCGTGTTATGGGCGGTACGACCGCAGGGCGGTTGTACCGATTGGTAAATGGCGGTTGAAGAATTCCAGAGAAGTTGTTTTTCGAGTTCGGTCTTCATTGGAAATCGAACGACCGCAGTATTGGAGCTGAGACGACCGAGTGCGGTTGATCCGCTGGTAACATGGCGGTTGTACCGATTGTATTGTGAGGTTCGCCATTTTGGTGTTTTGAGTTTTGGATAGGTCATATCCAAGTGTGTTCATGCATATGTGTTGCATATTGCATGTTTGAGCTAACGTTAGGTCAAGTTGTGAAGAACTTGTTCCTGTTTCGTGTTTCTTATCGTGTGGTGGCCGCAGGATGTCGAGCGGAGTCGTGGCGAGACACGTGGACTGGACTAGGCGCAGTGGCGCCGAGGTCGAACGGTCGATGTGTCAAGACGCGTGGACTCGAGGTGGTTGCGAGGCGGCGAGACAAGGAGCGCTGAAGCTTCCGGAAGGTCGAGAAGGCGAATCGAAATTGCAAGGCCGCACAAGCGGGGCGGCTCCGTTGGACTTAGCGGGCGAACGGGAGGAGACCCGTTAGCCAAGGCTATATAAAGGATTGGAGGGCTGCATGCCCTCTTGAGCACTTGGGTGGAATTAGGGTTTTAGAGTCAAAAGAGGCTTTGTGAGGTTGTTTTCTTTTGCTCTTTAGTTGTTGAGAGTGGAGGTGGAGGCAGTTTGGTGCTCCCTGCTTGTCCCCTTCGTAGCTCTCCCATGTGAGTTCTTGGCTTAGGGAGAGGGAGAGGATGGATTGATGAACTTGTAATCATTCCTCTTGTTTTAATGTCCATGCGTATGGGGATGTATCTCTTTGTATTTCGCTCTTGATTCAATGAATGGAAATCAAGTTTTCTTCTATTCATGCTCTCTGTTCTTCGTTCTCCTTTTGTGATTTTTTGGGGCTTTTCAATTCGGGAGTTTTTGCTTGGTTCTTCCTCTTGATCTTGCTTGCTGGGACATGTGGGAACCTATCTAAGGTCATCTAGATCATCATCCACCCACGAGCAAGTCGTTAGATCAAGTTTTGATTTTTGCCCGTTTTGAACCCACCTTCGCTCAAATACAAAAGGATAGGAACCTTGGCATGGATCTCTGAAATCGTTGCTTGGAATAGGTTCCTAATATCTTCAGGAAGGTGTGGTTCAATTTTGGTCAAGTTTGGCGCGTAGATCAAAAGTTTGATCGTTTTTCGTTTTGAAACCCGAGCTGATTTTACTCGCTTCGGGACAATCGGAACGACCGGCCGTAACACTACGGTTGTACCAAGATCATGAACGACCGCCGCTTTACTCGCGGTTGTAGCCGAATGCGGTACAACCGCCGCTTTACTCGCGGTTGTACCGATTGTCCCTGATTTGTTCGAGAACTTCCTGCTTTTTGTTTGTCGAAATGTGGGGGTGAGAGTGGATTCAACATAAGACTTCCTCTCGTGCTTAATCTTTGATCTTCATAGCTCTCATAGCTATTGGAGTGATTTACAAGTTGAATCCATTCTTTGCGAAAAAGTTTATGTGCTCCTATTCACCCCCTCTAGTCGCCTTTCCGGTCCTTCAATTGGTATCGAGCGGTTAGCTCTTTTCAATAGATCTTAACGGTCTCAAGAGCCGTGGCGATGGACAAGTACTCGACCAAGTCGCTTTGTTTTGATGGCATCGACACCCTTCCGAAGAGCCGAATGGAGACATACATCCGAGCCTGTGGGTATGCCATCTGGCGAAGGTCAAGGTTCGATTCATTGTTCTGCCGATGAGAACATCAATGCCGGAACATGGTTGATGTTGAGGCGAATGCAAAGGCAAGGAACATCATCATCCGGGGTTTGAGTCGAGTGAGTTTGACCGCATATCTCACCTGTCGTCCGCCTCGATATCCGGGTGACCTCGACGATACCATGAGGGCACCACCCAGATCAAGACGGTTCGACAGACCGGTTCAAACGAGAATACAACAAATTTGAGATGCTTCTCGGTGAGTCCCTAGATGAGTGCTTCAGACGTTTTCACAAGATCTTGAGCAACCTCCGAGCGGTCGGTCTCACATACCCGACTTCGGACAATGCTCGCCGATGCTCACAAGACTCGATCTGCGTGTTTGGGAGATGAAAGTGACCACCATCAAAGACACGACAGACCTCTCGACTCGACTCTTGATGCTGTTGTACTCGCGCCTCAAGACTCACGAGATTGACGTTGTCTCTCGTCGGTCGAAGTCACTGATCGATGGCCTTAGTCACCAATCCCGCTTTTCTTCTTAGGGCTTTCTTGATTCTTCTTGCGGTTTCTCCTTGTTGCTCTCTGTGACATAACCGATGATCGCTAGAGCAACTTATGGATGAGCAACTTGCCCTCCTTGCTCAAGATTCTCCCACGCTTACAAAGGGAGGAGGGACAGAAAGAGAGGAGGACCCGTGATTTGCTTCGAGTGTGGTGGCCCCAACCACATTCGGGCCAACTGCCCCAAGCTGGAGAAGGGCAAGAACGACTACGGCGGTTCGGGCAAGAACGACTACACCGACAAGAACCGCAACAAGAAGCCTCCAGCTCAGACGCCCAGCAAGAAGAAGTTCCGCAACTTCGGCAAAGCCAAGAAGCTCTTCCACCGCGTCCTCACTGCTGACGACCTCGACCTCGGCGAGGTGGAGGGATGGAGCGACGATGACGGACGGGTGACCAAGAGCCCAAGGATGGCGGCGATGACTTCTCCCAAGATGTGCTTCATGGCCCTCGAGGGCGAACTCGGTGACAATGAAACAGATCCGACTTCGGA
Source organism: Phyllostachys edulis (assembly GCA_036346405.1). Lineage (NCBI taxonomy): Eukaryota > Viridiplantae > Streptophyta > Magnoliopsida > Poales > Poaceae > Phyllostachys > Phyllostachys edulis. Next base: position 23,050,567 of record CM070559.1, read on the forward strand.
CGAGGTAGATCCCACCTGAACAGCTCAATCATGCTTTTCTTAAGCTAGGAGGTTTTCATGCTAAAGCTAAGGCTAGGTGTCTTTGAGTTAGAGAAGGAAATAGATAGTGTCACTAGAGATTATTGCTCTTACATCCGCCCTTCTAGTGATGATTGTGATACATGCTCTGCTTTGCTGGTTGATATGGAGAAGTTAAGGACCTCACATGATAGTATGTCCTCCGAACTTGATAGTGTTAAGGTGGAGAATGTTAGTCTGCTTGCTGAGTTAGAGTTGAGTAGGATGGTCATTACCCTACTTATTCTTGATGAGACTACTTCTCCCACCTCATGTGAGGGTAAGGACATTCTTTGCTAGAGGATCTTATGCCATGCTCCTTGATCCGCCTCGAGTCTTGTGAAAATTGCAATAACTTGAAGATGAACTTAAAACGGGCAGATCATAAAATTGCTGAACTACAAGCTTCTTTACTTGAGCCAATTGTTTCATGCTTGAACTGTCCTAAGTTAACTGCTGAACTTGAGGCTGTCTCCAAACAGTTTCAAGATATGATTGATCATGAAAGGAAGTTGGCTCAGTTTGCTTCTAAGGACCCTGTTAGCTCACCATGCATTAAGTGTAACAAACTAAAATCTGACTTGATTGCTTTGGATGAGAAATGTGTGAAGCTAACTAAGGATCTTCTAGAGAAGCCACATTGTGCTTGCAATATGATTGTGGAGAAGGGGGAGAAGCCCCAGGGTAAGGATGAGACGCTTAGCAACGTGAACCAACTGGCTAGCAGTAGGACTGTCCCTTCAGAGTCGGCTGTGCTTGCACAAGCCATTCTTCCCTCTCTGCGTTGGTTCTTCTTTTGCTCCCTTACCATCATTGTCTCTTCTTCCCCGCTCTTCTTGCACCTCTCTCTTTCGGGAGTGTCAAGACTTATGAACACTCTCGAGAGATTTGTAGGAGGCAAGAAGAAGCTCAATCTTATTCTAGACCAATTTAAGATCTGCAGATTTAATCGTGGTCTAGGATATGACTTCTTCGAGGACATGAGGAAGCATCCACCGCCGTGCTCGCACCCATAGCACTGTGTGTGATCGAGACCGAGCCCAGACCGAGAAAGTCCATTTCAAGTCAGCGGGCTATGTCCGAGATTTTCGACAAGAAGGTAATTTCACATCTCGCTTCTACCTCTCGAAGGTGAAGTATCACCGCACCTTCATCGAAGGATGGACACACAATCGATCGATGCTTCAGCGCGCCAAGATCGCGTAGAGACCATGTTGAGTCTCTTAGGCGCATTGTGGTCGGCCCCAGATCTTGAGTGCACCTAAGACCAACACGAGGTCTAGGCTTGTTTCTTCGATGGGTTTGTGCAAAGATCGAGGACTTGGTTTTCCGAAGTTTTCGGTTTTCGTCCTCATGTCGCTTTCGATCGTGACTTCCGCCGTCCCGAGGGTAGATCTCGTTTTCCCCATCGAGATAGCTACCATGGCGTGTTCAAGATGTTGCAGGTGTGCTCCGACTCACTCCTTCAGAAAGGGCCGGACCCAAAGAACGACTTCGGTCTACTCTTAGACCTTACGCTTTGAGTTACAGAGAGCGAGGGTAGATAGAGGTCATCGTGCTTGACTACTTCATCCGCCGACGTGTTATTCAAGATGGGTGCCAAATCATTGTTGATTTATCCCAAGATCGAGACTTTACTGCTTGACTCAGTTCGCCGGGTAGGGAAGGAGAAGGTTTGGCTTGTAGACTCGGTTGTTCTCGCTATATGAGGAGACTCCGCTGGTTCTCCTCCCTAGCCCGCGCTCCGGTGATGAGACGATCACCTTCGGAGACGCAGCTTAAATGCAGGCGCGTCATCGCCAAAATCTGCGGCGTATTAATGCTTCTTTTATTCTTAAGGATGTTGCCTTGGTTAGTAAGTGCAGTACAATTTGCTTTCGGTTTCTCACCACCGATGACGGTTTCGAGGTGAGCTTTAAGAAAAACAATTGCAAAATTCTTGACTCTTCTAGTAGTCCGGTTTATGGATTTCTCGTTATGGGAGGATCTTTCGTGCTGATTTTTCCGATTCTTCCGTGATCCTCTCCGGTGTTTGGTTGCTTCGAGTCCCGCGATCTCTTTTCGGCATAGGAGACTTGGTCATATTGGATTTGACCATTTGACCCGAAAGTTAGCGACCATGATCTCATTCGTGGTCCGCGAAACTCAAGATGGTCAAAGATCTTGTTTGCACTCCATGCAAACACGGCAAGATGGTTGCCGCTTCTCATCCTCGGTCCACAAGATTATTATGACCGATGCAGAGACAATTGCTCCACATGGACACAGCTTGGACGGCTCGAGTCTTGATCGGCAGGAGGGAAGTGGTATGTTCTTGTTGTGGTCGATGACTTCTTGAGGTATTCTTGGGTGTTTTCTTAGCCTCAAGGATGAGACGTTTTCACATTTCCGAGGTCTTTTAGTAGGCTTTCTGTTGAGCTTCCGGTGCCTTACGAGCGATCCATGATGACAATGGCACGGAGTTCAAGAATTCCTACTTTGAGAGTTCTGTGGTGAGGCGGTGTAGAGCACCGTTCTCTTCTCCATACGTCCCTCGGCAAAATGGCGTTGTGGAGAGGAAGAACCGCACCTTGGTCGAGATGGCGGACGATGCTTGATGAGTACTCTACACCGAGGAAGTTTTGGGTGAAGCCATTGCGACCGCGTGCCATGTTTGAATCGAGTTTTTCTTGGGCACTCCTACACGCACTTCTTATGAGTTGAGATACGGTAAAGCCAGCGTCTCTCATTTTCGTGTGTTTGGTTGCAAGTGCTTTATCTTGAAGTGCGGGAACCTAGACAAGTTCGAGTCACGTTCTGTGGCGGTATCTTTCTAGGCTACTCGACTTCTTGGCGGGCTTATAGGGTGCAGGCTCGCGAGACTAGCAAAATGGTAGAGACTGCGCGGTGACCTTCGACGAGGCGGTCCCGGGACTAGGCCAGATATCTCGAGTTCTTTAGAGCGTCCGAGACCATCTTTGTGGATGATGAGGACGATGGAGATGACGGTTGTCTACGATCCCGCCCTCATCCACTCCTTGAGGTGCCGTCTTCCACCGCACCTCGAGGTGATCGACCCTGCCTTCGCTTCCTCTGGAGCTAGTGGCTCTGTTCCTACCTCGTCGGCTCATGAGGTAGAGGCCACTTCTTCATCTCTCCAGACCTCCTAGACACATCCAGAAAGTCCATCCTTGAGAGAGATCATTGAGATCTTTTCGAGCGTGTTACCCGCTCAAAATGGCTTATCTCAATTCTGTCTCCATTCTGCCTTCATTGCCTCTTTTGAGCCCAAAGATGTTTCTCATGCTTTATCTGATGAGTCATGGGTCAATGCCATGCATGAGGAGTTAGAAAATTTCGAGAGGAACAAGGTTTGGTCGCTTGTTGAGCCCCCACGAGGTCACAATATCATTGGAACCAAGTGGGTGTTCAAGAACAAGCAGAGTGAGGATGGGGTTGTCATCCGAAACAAGGCTAGATTGGTCGCTCAGGGGTTTTCCCAGGTTGAGGGGCTAGACTTTGAGGAGACCTTTGCCCTCAGAGCTCGCCTTGAAGCCATTAGAATCGCTTGCCTTTGCAGCTTCTAAGGGTTTCAAGCTTTACCAGATGGACGTGAAGAGTGCCTTCCTCAATGGCCTTATTGGGGAGGAAGTCACGTCCGCGACCTCGTGTTTCGAGAACCCCAAATACCCTAACCATGTCTTCAAGCTTTCAAAACCAGATGGACTTAAGCAGGCTCCCGTGAGCTTGGTATGAGAGGCTTAAGTCCTACTTGATAAGTCATGGTTTTGAGATGGGTAAAGTTGACAAGACCTTGTTCATCCGCCGGCATGGCATCGACCTTCCGCTCGTCAGATCTATGTCGATGACATTATCTTTGGCGGCTCTTCCCATACTGGTTTCCCGGTTCTCGGATGTCATGAGCACCGAGTTTGAGATGAGTATGATGGGTGAGTTGACCTTCTTCCTTGGCTTCCAAATCAAGCGAGACTCGGGAGGTACATTTCTTCATCAAGGAAAGTACACTCGTGACCTCTGAGACGCTTCGACATGAGTGATGGGAAGCTTTGTGGTCGACTCCCATGGCTTCTACAAACCTATCTTGACCAGATGAGGATGGCGAGCCAGTTGATCAAAAGGAGTATCGCAAAGCATGATTGGCTCCCTCTTGTACCTCAACGCCTCGAGACCGGACATACATTTTTACGTGTGTTTGTGCGCTCGTTTTGAGCTTCTCCTCGCTTTCACCACCAAAGCGGTGAAGCGCATCTTCGGTACCTTCGAGCTACCATTGACTATGGTATCTGGTACTCTTCCTCATCTGTCTTTCCTTGAGAGCCTTTTCGGATGCAGACTTATTTGGTCAGAGGATAGATAGGAAGAGCACTTCGCACTGCCAATTTCTTGGCACTTCTCTTGTTTCTGGTCTTCAAGGAAGCGATGCAGTGTTACCTGATCCACCGCAGAGGCCGAGTACGTTCTGTGCAGCCGATTCTTTGTAGTCAAGTGCTCGATGGCTTCGACCTGCGGGACTTTGGGTTAGTTATCGCAGTTGTTCCACTCTTTTGTGATAACACTTCTGCGATTAACATTGCCAAGAACCCAAATGCAACATTCCGGACCAAGCACATCGATATTCGCTTCCACTTCCTTAGAGACCATGTAGAGAAGGGCGATATAGTGCTCCAGTTTGGAGAGTGACCACCGGTTGGTGACATTTTCACCAAGCCATTGGATAGTTCGAGGTTTTCTCTCATGGGAGAGCTTGGGGTGGTTTGTCCTTATGGATCTGTAGTGAGGGAGCTTTGGGTTTCTTGCTCTACTATATTATTTATGCTCTTGCTCCTTCTTTGTTGCATTGCATTTTGGGTGCATTTGGGATTAGTCCTCCTAGCATAGATTAGAGTGCTTCTTTTGTCTAGTTGTTTAGATTTACTGCTCTTATCTTGTGATTCTAGGATGTCGCTTATTAGTATTACTTATCTCACTAGGTTGAGCTCACTCACTTCTTGTAGGTTCTAGCGAGGGTTGGGCCACCCTCGGGTAGACAGGGTACGTGTTTGCTCCTAGGTGTGTTAAGTGGGCACTTGATAGTCCTAGAGTCATATGGGGTAGATGAGAGTCGATCGAGCCATAGTATTCTCTATATCTTATCTATGCTTTAAGGACCCTTTGTTTTATGTTTTCTTTGCGACTTCTCGATTTATTGTTTTGGTTCAAGGGAGTTCATTTAGGAGCTTCGAGCTTAATTTTGACATAACTCAACTTGAACTAAAAATTGCATCTTTTGTTGAGGGGGAGCTGGATCTTTTGCATTTCTAGCATTCTGCATTGTAATATAACTACATTGAGCCTTGATTACTATCCTGCTATGACATGTTTACAATGCTTTACACCTTGCCATGACTTGTGCTTATTTGCTAGATTTATCATGACTTCATATGTGTAGCCTAGCTTTTGCCATGATAAGTTAATTAAAATTGCTCAACTTAAACTAAAACTTGTCATGTTAGCACTCGAGATTAGTCTTTCTTGAGCTATCCTTTTATGATTCATGCCATGTCAAATAGGCTGGGTAGAGTGATGAATCTATATTGAGCCTTAGAAAGAGCTATTTTCGTCTCTTGATGATGCATGAGTTAGTACAACTTGTTAAAAGGCAAAAAGATCTCTTTTGTGCGAAAAAACTGATCTCACCAATTCTCTCCTATGAGACGGCTTGCCATTGCACTTGGCATGAACTTAGGGGGAGTTTTGGGTGACCTAGACTATCTTCTTAAGCTTCTCGCTTGGAGTAGTCGCATAAGGCTTGAGACCTAGCACATGATAAAACAAAAATCTGGTTGGAAACCACCATGAATTTCAAAAGAAAATATGTTTCATGTGCTTAAAGCCACAAAAAGTATCATGTACTTTAACCAATGTTTCAATCTTGAGCATAGCACTCTATTTGGTCTCAATTTCAGCTTCTTAGTTCCGCTTAGCTTATTGACATGGCTGCATCATCCTTGGATATCTCTAGCGAGACTTTGCTCATTGATGACTTGACTTGCTCACATAATGTACCTCATTTTCAGATTGTCATCTATGTGTTCTAGCTAGCTTATACATATCTTGTCATGATCTAGATAGCGTTTTATTGAGTTATGGCTTGGTGTATTACATGTTGGTCATTATGGATAATTCTCATGGCTCAAAATGCTTAAATAAACAAACTTCAGCCATTTTTCATCCATTAACATGTCATATTCTCTCTATTGCATCTTGATGCGTTTATTGACAAAAGGGGGAGAATAGAGAAGAAAAAGTCTGTTGGGAACAGTTTAGAGCTTTGGAGATCAATTTGCTCTTTCAGTTGTTGCTCTAGCGTTCCTTCTGTCGACATGGTCATTCGCTTCATTTCATTTCTTGGACCATGTTGGTTTCTTCAAACTCAAACTCTTCTTAAAAGCTTTTTCTGAGTTTGTCAATATTCTCATCAAGGGGGAGATTGAGAGACCATGTGGTCGTGTCTCCATGAGAGTGATGAGTAATTGACAAAGGTTTTAGGTCAGTTGAGTTTGGTTTGTGTGGTCGGACCATGTCGTTGCGAGGTTCACGCGTTTTGCTGTAGTCAATCGTATTTGTCGGGATAATCGAACGACGGGCGTGTTATGGGCGATACGATCCAGGCGGTTGTACCGATTGGTAAATGGCGGTTGAAGAATTCCAGAGAAGTTGTTTTTCGAGTTCTGGTCTTCATTGGAAATCGGAACGACCGCAGGTATTGGAGCGGTACGACCGGAGTGCGGTTGATCCGCTGGTAACATGGCGGTTGTACCGATTGTATTGTGAGGTTCGGCCATTTTGGTGTTTTGAGTTTTTGGATAGGTCATATCCAAGTGTGTTCGTGCATATGTGTTGCATATTGCATGTTTGAGCTAACGTTGGGTCAAGTTGTGAAGAACTTGTTCCCGGTTTCGTGTTTCTTGTCTGTGTGGCTGCAGGATGTCGAGCGGAGTCGTGGCGAGACACGGTGGATCGGACTAGGCGCAGTGGCGCCGAGGTCGAACGGTCGGGATGTGTCAAGACGACGTGGACTCGAGGTGGTTGCGAGCGCGGCGAGACAAGGAGCTTGAAGCTTCGGAAGGTGCGAAGGGCGAATCGAAATTCGCAAGGCCGCACAAGCGGGCTCCGTTGGACTTAGCGGGCGAGCGGGAGGAGACCCGTTAGCCAAGGCTATATAAAGGATTGGAGGGGCTGCATGCCCTCTTGAGCACTTGGGTGGAATTAGGGTTTTAGAGTCAAAAGAGGCTTTGTGAGGTTGTTTCTCTTTTGCTCTTTAGTTGTTGAGAGTGGAGGTGGAGGCAGTTTGGTGCTCCCTGCTTGTCCCCTTCGTAGCTCTCCCATGTGAGTTCTTGGCTTAGGGAGAGGGAGAGGATGGATTGATGAACTTGTAATCATTCCTCTTGTTTTAATGTCCATGCGTATGGGGATGTATCTCTTTGTATTTCGCTCTTGATTCAATGAATGGAAATCTGAAGTTTTCTTCTATTCATGCTCTCTGTTCTTCGTTCTCCTTTTGTGATTTTTTGGGGCTTTCGTCAATTCGGGAGTTTTGCTTGGTTCTTCCTCTTGATCTTGCTTGCTGGGACATGTGAGAACCTATCTAAGGTCATCTAGATCATCATCCACCCACGAGCAAGTCGTTAGATCAAGTTTTGTTTTTTGCCCGGTTTTGAACCCACCTTCGTTCAAATACAAAAGGATAGGAACCTTGGCATGGATCTCTGAAATCGTTGCTTGGAATAGGTTCCTAATATCTTCAGGAAGGTGTGGTTCAATTTTGGTCAAGTTTGGCCGCGTAGATCAAAAGTTTGATCGATTTTCGTTTTGAAACCCGAGCTGATTTTACTGCTCGGGACAATCGGAACGACCGCCGTAACACTACGGTTGTACAAGCTTCTTGAACGACCGCCGTTTACTTCGCGGTTGTCTGGAATGCGGTACAACCGCCGCTTACTCGCGGTTGTACCGATTGTCTGATTTGTTCGAACTTCTGTTTTTGTTTTGTCGAAATGGGGGTGAGAGTGGATTCAACATAAGACTTCCTCTCGTGCTTAATCTTTGATCTTCATAGCTCTCATAGCTATTGGAGTGATTTACAAGTTGAATCCATTCTTTGCGAAAAAGTTTATGTGCTCCTATTCACCCCCCCTCTAGTCGCCTTTCCGGTCCTTCACGACCATGACATGTGAGCATGGCCTATGCAGAAGAAGAGGATTGTTGCAGGTGTATACGCAACTACCACAGCGTAGCGTGCACTCGTGGATGATCCACTCACGGTTCATCCAGTGGCGTCCTTTCTCCCTGCACATGATCTCGAAGTGAAGCTCCCTTGTGCTCATCTTGAATGTCTGATCCAACTCATCCTTCTTGCTCTTCTCCTCCATGTACTTGGTGACCATGGCGGAGTACAGAACTCTGTCATTGCCATGGAGAGCAATGTGTTGTTGCTTCAGTCAACGAAGTACTTTGTGGTACCCTGTAGAATTGCTACCATAACAGCAACCAAAAGGAGGCACCTGTTGCCGCGCACGACCCAACTATACACGGCTAGATTGGTTGTGATGACACCATATAGAGCACCACCCTTGTACTTCCCAGTCAGAAATGTGCCATACATGCACAAGATTAGATGGCAATGCTGCAATGCATTGATGCATGGATCAAATGTCAGGACCAGATTTCTGCATACAAACCCTCTGTGTATTTCTGCACTAGTCCCATGATCAGTAGCTAGTGCACACAATAGAAACATCGTCGATAACAAGTTCAAATTACGAATAACATTAATAAACAACGAAGGACCGGTGTTATGACCACTTATGACAAAAGAGGTCAAAAGACCTTGAGTCTTACAGCAGCGGAAACAATAAATGATAAACTCCGAGTGGTGACCCATCAAATTGCCCACCGGCATTTGGCTGGGGAGCGCAACCTAGTACTCCGGGTGTCCTTCATCAAAGCCACATGCGAAGTAGTCGTAGTCCTCCTCTGTGTCGTTGAAGGCTTCTGAGATTTAATTATGAGTGTGGCATGTGAGTACATAAAGTACTCCGCGAGTCTTGGGAAAGATGCATATGCATTGCTTTAACAATTGGGCTTATAGGATTCATTTGCACAAAGCAATATTTTAAGTTTAAACAGTTTTCATAAAGCACATTTGACAAACGTAGATTCAATAAGTATATTAATTGACATCACTTGTGGAGGTTCTAGCTACCAACCAGTAGTATCAAGGCTCTAGCCGCCAAGGTTTTCATAATAGGGCTCTAGCTGCCCAACTGGCTCTAGCTGCCAGAGATCTACCCGAGAGTCCCAACGGCTCTCGGTTCCCAAAATTTACTCTTTTGAAATCAAAACCAAAATGTACCATGTGTATACGCACCTTGCCCGCCATTGACCGTGGGCACGGCTATTCGAATAGTTTTTAACACTCTATAGAGGTTGTACAGCTTGACCCACACGAGATAATCAGTTTATAATGTCCGTTTGACACACTTCCGACGGTGTGCGACTAAACGGTTACCACATGGCTTTTACAATACTTTTCCCTAACATTAGCCCACCCGATGAGCTTTACCCCAAGTCAAGGACATCATTTACCATCGACCTAGAGCTCACCATTGTGGGGGATAACCTGCCCGGACTTGGACGTCTATTACCAACGCCTGGCGCAAGCCCTGATAGACATGGACGTCATTTACCATCGTCTGCACTAACCAGGTACCACCTACCATCTACAGCCCGCGGGCGTAAAGCTGGAACAAAGTAAATTATTCAGCCAGGTCCTTTCCATTTGGGACATGTGGTTGTACAGTATTGCTTGGTTTGAATAAATAAAAGAGTCGGTCCTTAACCAAGCAGGGTGAGACAAACCAGATTCATGCCACTCACCCTAGTCAAAAATATTTTCCACTATTTTTATTTTATTTCCAAATATTGACATTACCTAATGTCATGCATTTTCTAAACAAAGCATAAAGGGAAATAATGATTTTTCTCCCCTAAAGGTTAAATAAAGCTGTAAAGCATGTCTATACAATTCTACCGTTATAAAACTATTCCGCAAGTTGTAATCAATATTACAGAATTTGTACGCTAGGGTTATAAATGTATAGGATAACCAATATCAAGTAAGACATTAATAATATTTAGGTTTTAACGAACAACCTACAATTTAAACTTATCATTGAAATAAAATAGCAATGCATAATAATTTAAAATTTAAAACATAATTTACAAATCATAGGTTCAAAATAGCCAAGGAGACTCACCTTCGGTGACGTTGGAGGTAAGTGCTTCCTGTTGATCCAAACTCGCGTCGGGGACGTCAGGCTCTACACGCGTGAAACGGACCAAATAAATAACATAAAATAAATAAAAAAGTAAAAATTATAAAATAAATACTGAAAATTAGAGAATGAATTTAGATGAATTTAGGAGAAAGAATCAATGGATTTGGAGTTCGTATGAGAACGAATGAAATTCTAGAAAATAAATTCTCAAAAAAACATATGCTCAAAGTGGAAGACTAGATAATATGGTCCTGCTGCAATGAACAAAAAGCTTCCAGCCGAACAGAAAGCACATGCATGGCGTCGGCTTTGCGAGGGACGGCGGTGCTTCGACGGCGGCGCCGGCAAGGGAAGATGAGCACGGGCATAGGCACGACATGGGGATCGCAATGGTGTGGCTGGTTCGGCTCGGGAGTGACCGAATAGGTGCAGCTATGGCGGCCATTGACGACGGCGAAGAACTTGTAGTGGCAAGGCTCCTCGGCGATGAAGAAGATGAAGCGAGTGGGGGATTGGAAGAGTGGTACTGGGAGCATGCTATGACGTGGTCACCTTGGTCGGCGGATCACCGGAGAGGAAGAACAACATGAGGGCAACGTCGTCGGACTTCGGGAAGACACCGGGTTGCGTCGCTTGATTCGGGCAAACAAAAGGGAACTAGGGAGTGGTGTTTGAGGCGAATCGAAGAGGAGAGACGGGCACATGTGACGCTCTCTTTATACTACGAAGGGAACGCTTGAGATGACGGGAAACGACCGAAGAGTAAAGCTTCAGTTTTAGGTGTAAATGAAGAAATGGTAAACATTGAATGCAAGGAGTGGAGGAGGCAGCAATTGATGGTATGAGAACGTGGGTGAGGTTAGTGCGGTCTTAGTGCTTCAAACAGAATTTATTTTAGTTGAACGAGTGCGAGAACGAGGAGAAATGGTGGTTGGCGACCATTAATGGAAGATGGAGCTTGAGACTCTTGAAGTGAGGAAGGGAGGAAGAGAGGCGCGCAGTGGCGGGGCTGTGGGCGGCGCGAGGGCGACACCGCGGTGGTGACCGAGTCAAGTGGGTCGGCAGCGAGATCCGCCATGGAGAGGCTTCGGCAAGAAGAAGACACAGAAAGAAAATGCTTCGGGAGGAAGAAGGTAGGCAGGAGAGAGAAAAGAATAAAGGAAAGGAATTAAAGAAGGAAACATTCAATTGAAGAAAAATGGAAAGCTGGCATGCATGCATTGAAGGGCTTGCACGTTAAGCATGCTAGCTGGAGAGATATCTTGGATGGGTGACCGATCGGGAAAATCTGTTTTTATTTTATTTTATTTATTTTCGAATTACAAATTAAGCAATAAATCAAATAGATTTTTAGAACATAGCAAATAGAGTCCAAAAATTCTAGAAAATTCACAAAAAACCTTGGAACCTAAATAGATTTAATAAAATAATTTTGGATTTAATTGAAGTTTATTTTAATCATTTAAAATGTTTTTCTTTTTCCGAAAATTCAAATTAAGCTTTAAATTAATCCAATAAATTGCAAATGATTCATTTTATTTTTAAAGCTTCAAAAAGGCTCTTTGAAATAGCAGGAACTCTAAATTAAAATCCAAATCTTTGAATTAATTATTTTGAAATAAAATTTTGAAAACATCGAAATTTGGGATGTTACAAACCTTCCCCCCCCCCCCAGAAGGAATCTCGACCCCGAGATTCGGATGGACTGGGAAAAAGGTTGGGGTATACAGACTTTGCTCACTGAATCAACGACTCTCTCTTTTGAGTGAGACAAAACTAAAATGGAAGCTGAATTGACCAAAACTTACTTGGTGCGACATGCTGAGTTGATTGAGCTTGCGTTGTTGTAACATGATTCAGTTGTCCCCTTGGGGATGGTGTTGAATTCCGGGTGGCTTGACTTGGAGTTTGAGGCGCTCCTCATCCTGATCTAGGTATAGGGGTCTTGACTTGTGGGAGCGACCCCCCGAGTTATTTCCGTAAGACCAAGGCATTCCCGGCCTTATGGAGATAACCCTGGGTCTCCCAGGTAAATGGATTCCAACTTAACTTCATCTAAGCGAGAGGATTGACCCAAAACTAGAGCCCCGACGATCATGCGTGCTGCTCCTCTGCGAACACTGCATGATATCGGTTCTCCAATGGTCTAAGCACTACACTTACTGAGTTAAATCGGAAGCCACAAACAGCGAGCATGAGATCATGTTGGCTCACAAGTTCAGCGACCAACATGCCCCAAACTCACATATAGCATTGATCACATCCATACAACATTCATACATTCATAGTCCAAAAGACATACATCATAATAGTTTGAGTCTACAACTATTACAAGTGGCCGACCAGCCAAATTCAAATAAGATCATAAAGTAACAGCGGAAGCAATGTAAGTAAACCAAAAGTCCAGCATGGTATGCCCATCACCCATCGGCAACCGACTGGGAGTTAAATAATAACAATACTCGTTAGCATCGCCTAAATCGGCGCTAACGAGCTCATTGGGCTCAAAATCTTCCACACCTGAAATTGCAGCAACCGGGTTGAGTACAAACGTACTCGCAAGTCTTACACAAATAAAAATTAGTTATACTAGAGGTTGTTCCAAAGGATGGCTCATATTGGCTTTGTTTTGGGAAAGACACAACACTTTTCAACCTACACATACTAGTTTTTCATTTGCAATTTTAAAACAGATTTGAAGTAGAAGTAAATCATGTGATAAAGTAATAAATTGAATAACAAATGAATCAAACAAACAACAAAGTGGCATCCCACTTTGATACAACAAAATGCATAAACATCCCATTCATGCCGAATACCGAGTTTACCCATAGTTTAAATACAAAGTCTAACAATAGTAACTCCCGAACTCAAGCGGTTGTCCATAACCATGGACACGGCTATTCGAATAGTTTTATCTCTGCAAAGGTGTACAAGTTTACCCACACGACTCGACTAGCCCGTAAGCCACCGGAATTAACACACTTCTTATGGTGTGTCGGCCTGGGAGAATCGAGATACGATCGTTTTTAGCAAGAAAATCCTATTGAGTTAGGTCCCCCATGTGAGATGTTTCCGTACCTAGTACAAGCGATCGATAGCACTTGCTAGGGGGCTCACAAGTTGTATTGGAAATACCGATGCAATGTAAATAACCAAAAGTGGTGCTCCCATGCACGCTATAGAAAATTACATCGGTTCCTAAGGACAAATGATTGAACACAAGTGCCCTTACACCACCTTGGGACTTAACACAATAAAATCTTCCCCCTACTTGACCATACAGTACCCATATCCCGCGTGTGGTAGCACGAGTGTACTTGAATCAACGACGTTACCAAAGTTCGGTCCTTAATGGTCCGGACAAGATAACCACATACCCGATCTCATGCACGAAGGCACCCTCACTAGCAAGCACTTGTCCAGACCCCAAAACTCATTTAAAATGGCAAAATTAAACTTAGTAAATAGATACGAAGATCTGGAATAAAAAGAATATAAGAAAATGAGTGTTTCCCATAACAATCCAACTACCGTTTCTAGACTTGCATGGCTAAGCAAACCCGAACAGTATAATTCACACAATCCTAACTTAAGCATGTGGTACTAGAATAATTAAAGATTAACCTCAGTGAATAGGATATGACTAATCTACACATCACAAAAATAGCGGCATTATCAAAATAGCATACAAGCAATTATCATTACACTAACTTAACAAAACTAGGATAAAATATGACGCAAAAGAAACTTCAAATGATGCTTGCCTTACTGGTAGTTCAGTTGTTCACTCTCGTTAGCGTAGGAGTCAATATCAATAGGCTCGGAATCTATAGAATTAACGATATCGATAAACACCGAGAAATACCTGAAAAATCAAATTGCTAAAAAATGCATGATTTTTCTACAGTGACTAGTGCATGATTTTAGATGAAAATAGGTGAAAATATTATTCCAACTGGAGTTAGTGTGTAAGAGTTATGGCTGTTTGAATTTCAAATTCAATTAAGCCTTAGTTCAAGTAATTTAATTATTTGGTCAAAATTTAGAGAGCAGTTGGGGATACAAGGATTATATAGATAAATAGGGGATATTATTATAAGTCCAAAACATCCGAGTTCATCTCATTTGGAGTTTTTATGAATTAATTATGCATTTTCAAAGTTATCAGCCTTTTCCATTGTAAAAATAATAGTTTTATGGATCAGTCTCCAAAATAATAATTTTTGTTATAGAGACATGTTTGAAAACAATTTTATGATAATTGTCACGTAAAATTAAGATTATCAGCACTGGTTTCATCCATTTTGGATTTGAGATGAATTGGTTATGTATTTTTGAAGTTATTCAAATTTCTAGTGTGCAGATTAACACATTTTGGATTTTATAGAGCATTTTCTACCTTTTTACACTGGCGCTGCCCTAGTCGCAGACACGAACCAGTGGGACCTAAAGAACAGTTAATTTTTCCATTACTTTCGGATTTACCTCAGCTTTGACATGTGGGACCCATTGTCAGCCGCGTGGTCCACTGAACTTGGTCCACCCGCGCGTGTGCGTAGCGCACGGCGCTTACGGCCTTGGGCCCACAAGCTAGTCTCACTTGGCTTTCGCTTAACCCCATCGTTTTTTGTGCGTGGGACCCACACGTAAGTGAGATGTTAACTCTTTAGGACAGCGGTTAAATGCTAATGATTACCGCTTAACTCCTATTCATTTTGCTACAGTGCCTATCCGTGTACGACAACGGGATTTTGTGTCCCGCACAATTCAATGGTGGCTCACTGGTGCTACGCGCCACGGCGGTGCGAACCAAGGGCAGGGATAGATGCGCAATAGTCGTGCGCACCTAATGGGAGTGGTTACAGCACCTAAGGTGGCCTACACCGGCGGCTAGCCAGAGAGGGGCGGCAATGTCTTTTACGGCAAACATGCAAGATACGATAAAGCTCTGCAACAGTCCAAATAAGCGGGTGCCCAAGCTTTTAAGGACTACTAAGATGTTACCTGAGCTAAGTGGAAGCTCGGAGAAGCTTTGAGTGCATTGAAACAGCAACGGCGCTGGAGAAGATGACGGCGGCGGCACGGTCCAACGAAGAGAGGACAATCTAAGCAAAACGGAGCAAAATGAGTGCTCGGATTAGCTCAAGGATCCTATGAGGATGCTCTAGAAGTGATGAATCGACAAATGCCTTACCGGATCATAGTGGGAGGTGAAAAGTTGGTTTTTTTGGCCGAAAATGCAATTTCTTCAAATTCACGAAAACCTGTCGTGCATTGTTGAAATTTACTAAGGGGTTTTCAATCGCATGCTAAATTACACAAGATGATGCGCAAGATTTTGATTAATACCCACTGGAGACAAAGATGACACAATGGTGTCACTCGAGTGCGCGCTCTAGAGCTTCAGGGAGCACAAAAATGGTTTGGGCACTACACAAGAAACCAAGAGCTCGTATTAGCCAAAATGGAAATGGCATGCAAGAATAAAGCTAAGGAACTTGGTGGTGAGGATTTTACCTAAGCAGAGAGCAAGCAATGGCTCCTTCCTTCTCTGCTACTAAGAGAAGGAATGAGGTGAAATGCGGGTGCCGAGAGGGTTTTAATCCGAGAAGATGACGGCAATGGAGGCGGCATGAAGTAAAGTAGTTCTGGGATAGGCCATGAAGGGCGGTGCAGTCATGGCGGTGACGGAGCAACTCAGAGCTTGGCTGCGACGTGGCACGGCACTTCTGCGCGAGCGCCAGTGCGAGGTTGAAGACGGCCTAACAGTGGGCTCGCTTTGTCACGACATTAAAGCGATGGCCTTGCAGTAACGTTCGGACCATGCGTCTTGACGGTCCGATTAGGATCCAATGGTCCACAATCATTGTGCGTTCGGACGGTCCGAATGGCCCAATTGATCTGGATCGTTAATTTTGCATCGGATGGTCCACAATCGTTGTGTGTTCAGACGGTCCGAACGGCCCAATTGATCTGGATCTTTCATTTTCTTCATCGGACGGCCCACATGCGCGTGAACATTCGGACCGTCCGAAAGTTCAAGGAATCTGGGCCATCAAGTTCTAACCAAACGACTCACACGTGGTGCATTTAGGCGGTTGGGTTGAGTCGTGGCTGAGTCAAACTCAAGCCCGAGGAACAGTAGCGGCCGATGGGGTTTAGGTTTCAAAACCATTTGACCAACAAGCAAAAGGTTTGACCGGGCTTCTAAAAATAGAAATAAAATTCCTAAAAATCTGAAATAATTCAGAGGTATTCCTGGGAAGGTCTAGTGTCCCTAAAAATTATTAAACCTCACTGTTCATAATATTATTTTTACAAATTAAATCCACAACCAAATTTAGGTTATTGGATTGAGTTTGAATTATCTAAGGTTTGAAATTAATCCCAAATTTTTGGAAAAGACTTATATTAATTCAAAATAATTATTGTAGTATTTGAATAAATTATTTCCAGAGGAGCTTCAGTATCATTTGTTTCACTTTTGTCTTTAAGTTCACTTCTTTAAGTGTAGGTCAAGACTTGCACAAGATTTTCTAGGTGCAATAAATAATGCAAATGCTTGAAAATAATGATGCATGCTCATGAGATGCAAAATAATCCTCTTTATTAACTTGGGGATGTGACATGGCTAGTGTAGCTCCCAAGTTAAAAGGAACTGGAGTCACGGCTCGACGTTTATGAGGGCAATTGCTAGCATAATGTCCCATCTCATGGTAATGAAAGCACTGGATTCCTACTGCTGACATCCTGCTCTGTTGCGGTTGAACACCAGTATTGTTGCCAAATCCTTGCATGACTGAATGGGATCCTGACATTGGAGTCTTGGGTGCATTGTCTACTGACGGCATGTTGTAGTATGGCTGGTTCATTCAAGGCTTGGAACTGCTGGCTCCATGCTGCACTTGAAAAGCTATTTTTCTCTTTCGGGACTCAAACAGTTGACACTGAGCATCCTCTTGCACAAGAGCTTTGTTGACCATCTATTGAAAATTGGGATAATCAACTGGCACCAACTGCACCTTAAGGCTAGGGTCAAGTCCTTCCATGAAGCGCCAAATCTGTGCTCCCTCATTAGCAACATCCTCTGGTGCATATCTTGACAGCTGAGTGAACCTGTTAAGATACTCAGACACACTGAGATTGCCCTGTTGTAGCTTATGGAACTCTCTCTTCTTCATCTCCATCATTCCCATAGGAATGTGAGCTGTGCGAAAAGCTGCAGAAAACTCCTACCAAGAAATGGCCTGGACATTCTGATGGGCTGCACAAAAATTTTCCCACCAAGTTCCTACAGTGCCTTTCAGTTGGTGAGCAGCGTAGAGATCTTTTTCTTGATCATTGCACTGAGCCAAGATCAGTTTCTTCTCGACATCCTTAAGCCAATCATCAGCTTCTAGTGGATCAACTGAACTGGCAAAGGTAGGCGGTCTGGTTCTCATGAACTCCCCAAGTCTAGACGGAGGTGGTAAGACTTGAGCAGGAGCTGGTGCGGGTTGATTAACTTGATTTTGAGCAAGCACCTGCAGAAGCTGCAGTTGCATGGCTATCAACTGCTCCATGTTCATTTGGGACTGACCAGAGGGTGGTGGCGGTAGGGGTTCTTCTTTGAAGAGCTGCTCCTGTTGAACTTGAGGTTCTTGCTGTTCTTGCGGTGCTTGTGGTGCTTGCGGTGCTTGAGGTAAAACTGGTTCCTCAGGAAACGGTTGACCACGACCACAGCCTCTTCCAGGACCACGGCCTCGGCTGGCTGCACGGCCTCCTCCGCGGGCTCCTCCATGGGCTACTCCACGACCTCTTCCAGGGTTTTCCATCTGAGTAGTCCCAGGTTAGCAAGGAAGAGAGGGAAAAGCAAAGACAAGAAAAACAAGGGAGCTTGCAACAACCCACAAGATCCAAATACTTTACAGAAAAGTAAATTACTTTTTGCAACTAAAAACAACTCAAAGAAAATCGTCTACTCAATACTCTTAAGCTAGCGAAACGACTCAATACACAGAATGAGCCTTGGCAACTTAAACTATATGGCTTGTCTAACATCGCATCCTGTCCTCACAGTCTTTGATGAATCTTGCTTGTTGTTCTTGGATGGTAGAGATGACTGGAGACTTTACGATGCTCTCTTGATGGCTCGATTTCTTGCAGTCCTAAACGTAATGGTAAAAATCGCGTTAACCAACTATAGAAATTACAAGGGAAAGATGATCCATTTAACATTGTAAAACGATGAAGGAAGAACTAGGTAAGGAAGAATTCCACGAAGAATGTAAGGATAGAAATATGAGAAAAGATGAGGATAGCACAATATTATTATTTTTTTTCTTTTTATAAAATAACTTTTGAAGTTTTCCTACTAGCGGCCATTCTAACTAGGTCACGTCCTATAGTCGACTCAGCTCTGATACCATCTCTGTCGAGACTGGATTTCTGCATCCGAACCCTCTATGTATTTCTGCACCAGTAGAAACATCGTTGATAACAAGTTTGAATCACGAATAACATTAATAAACAACTAAGTACCGGCTTTATGACCACTTATTACAAAAACAGGTCAAAAGACCTTGAAGTCTTACAGCAGCGGAAACAATAAATAATAAACTCCGAGTGGTGACCCATCAAATTGCCCACCGGCATTCGACTAGGGAGCGCAACCTAGTACTCCGGGTGTCCTTCATCAAAGCCACATGCGAAGTAGTCGTAGGCCTCCTCCTGTCGTTGAAGGCTTCTGAGATTTAATTATAAGTGTAGCATGTGAGTACATAAAGTACTCCTGGAGTCTTGGGAAAGATGCATATGCATAGCTTTAACAATTGGGCTTAGAGGGTTCATTTGTACAAAGGAATATTATAAGTTTAAACAATTTTCATAATGCACATTTGACAAACGTAGATTCAATAAGTAAATTAATTGACATCACTAGTGGAGGTTCTAGCTACCAACCACTAATATCAAGGCTCTAGCCGCCAAGGTTTTCAGAATAGGGCTCTAGCTGCCCAACTGGCTCTAGCTGCCAGAGATCTACCCGAGAGTCCCAACTGCTCTCGGTTCCCAAAATTTTCTCTTGTGAAATCAAAACCAAAATCTACCATGTGTATACACACCTTGCCCGCCTTTGACCGTGGGCACGGCTATTCGAATAGTTTTTAACACTCTGTAGAGGTTGTACAGCTTGACCCCACACGAGATAGTCAGTTTATATTGTTCGTTTAACACACTTCCGAAGGTGTGCGACTAAACAGTTATCATATGGCTTTTACAATACTTTACCCTAACATTAGCCTGCCCGATGAGCTTTACCCAAAGTCACGGACATCATTTACCATCGACCTGGAGCTCACCGTTGTGGGGGATAACCTGCCCGGACTTGGATGTCTATTACCAATGCCCGGCACAAGCCCCGATAGACATGGACGCCATTTACCGTCGTCTGTAACACCTACCATCTACAGCCTGCGGACGTAAAGCTAGAACAAAGTAAATTATTCAGCCAGGTCCTTTCCATTTGGGACATGTGGTTGTACAGTATTGTTTGGTTTGAATAAATACAAGAGTCGGTCCTTAGTCAACCAGGGTGAGACAAACCAGATTCATGCCACTCACCCTAGTCAAAAATATTTTCCACCATTTTATTTTATTTCCAACTATTGACATTACCTAATATCATACATTTTCTAAACAAAGCATAAAGGGAAATAATGATTTTTCTCCCCCAAAGGTTAAATAAAGCTGTAAAGTATGTCTAAACAATTCTACCGTTACAAAACTATTCCACAAGTTGTAATCAATATTACGGAATTTCTACGCTAGGGTTACACATGTATAGGATAACCAATATCAAGGAAGACATTAATAATCTTTAGGTTTTAACTAACAACCTACAATTTAAACTTATCATTTAAATAAAATAGCAATACATAATAATTTAAAATTGAAAACATAATTTACAAATCATAGGTTCAAAATGGTCAAAGGAGACTCGCCTTCGGTGACGTTGGAGGTAAGCGCTTCCTATTGATCCAAACTCGCGTCGGGGATGTCGGACTCTACACGCGCGAAACGGACCAAATAAATAATAGAAAATTTAAGTTTTTTATTTTCATTTTATACCAAACTAATAGAGGTAACCCCTCTAGACCACATTTCAAATCCTCGCAAATCCATACTCACATTTTCATCAATTATTCAATTTTAGCGATACTAAAGCTCGGCTAAGCATCTATTCGACATTCCTAATCGAAATACCCAAATCGACATTATTTATTGCCCAAACCATATCCTAAAGGCTACAAAAGCAAGGATATCAACATATCAAGGAGGATCATACATACAATAGGAATTTAACTACCGTTATCCACAAATATAGCAATTTTAGCCAAACATACATGCACACATAATAGATTCTGCAACACAAAGGAAAATAATTAAAATAATGGGATCAAAATGGTCAAAGGATGTGCTTGTACTTCTCAGGTATCTCCGAGTATGAGGGTGGAGGATTGGCAAATATTTCGTCCGCGTTTCCAACGTCTATTCAAAAGAGCCGATAACAAATCACAAATAGTAAAATAAATTTGATGGCCACAAAATCCAAATATTTTTTCATATTCCGACAGAGTAACATTTTATATGAATTGATAAAAAAGATTCATTCAATTTGGAGTTCATATGCAAAAGTTATTAGCATTTCAATTTTGCTCGATTTTAAAAATCCAGAAATAATAAAAAGGGTGACGTCGAAAGCGTATTTTCTAAAATTTACGCTTTCCAACAGAGAAAGTGTATTTAATTTATACTAAAGAAACCTTTTCCATTTTTACATTTTTCCTAAAATCATTTTCTTACATGTAGGCCCTATATGTTAGTCTCTCAGCTTTTTGATTTTATTTAAGAAAACAACGATGATCCCACGTGTCATAGATTTATTAAATATTAACTAAATGATTAAACCTAATTTGATTTTAATCCTCTGACGCATGGGGTCCACTTGTCAGCCTCTCGGTTTTAAAACGTGTTTTAAAACCGAAAACAGTACGTGGGTTCCGCATGTCAGTGACTCATTTACTAAATATATTTTAAATTAAAAATTTTATTATCTTTTCAGATGGACCCACAAGTCATTTAATTAGTAACTTTAACCTATGTCATTCTACGCTAAACTAATCCTAATCACATGGGCCCACAAGTCAGAGGGAAAGTGAGAGAAGGAGAGCAAAGTGCATCGCACCGCGCCGGTGGCAAACGGCGCAGCGGTTTTGCTCGGGAATGGAAAAATAGATTCTTAGCTCGACAAAGATCCTACCAGGTGGTGGCGGTGGCCAGAGAGATGGACGGAGGTGGTGCTACGCTAGCAAGAAGCGGCGGAGGCTCTCGGATCTACGGTGGCTTTTGCAAATGGAGCTTATTCGCAGCGAAAGATGGTACGCATTGGCTCCAGAGGACTACTGTGATGCTTTCGGCGATAGCACGGAGAGCAATGATCACCGAAGTGGCAGCGACAACATTCTCCCGTGCATGCTGGGATTTTTTTTTAATTTACTCAAAAATATGTGAATTGCACTTATACTGGAAACCACAATTAATATGGGTTCACTCGTGCATGCTAGGATTTTTTTAGTAATATATTTATAATTAATATTACATACATAAATGCTCAAAAAACATTTACACAAAAACCTTCTGTCGTCATTCAAAATGGCGATAGAAGTCTGTCGCCAAATGGAAAGGAGGCTAATGTGGATCCTGTGTGGAGCTCGCTTGGCGGTAGGGAGCTCTTTGTCACCGTTTCGTTTGGCGAAAGAAGTTCTGTCGCCAAATAGATTGGCGACAAAAAAATTTGTTGCCAAACCAAACGGCAACAGCGACAGAATCTAGTACCTTTGTTTTAAGAAAGTAAGCATTGCATTTCATGAAGGTTTTCTTTTGTGCGTTACCATAGTGTGCTCCGGTGCAAGACCTCCCCTCTTTTCTCCTCTCTTCTCATCTCTTTCTCTTTTTTTTCTGAATTAAATGGAATTTCGGGCAAATTTTTAGCCCTTAAAATGTCGCCATTTGAATAGGTGGCAGAGGACGCGGGGTGCTGTATCGCCAATTCAAATGACAATTTTTTTTCTCTGTCCCTATTTGAATTGGTGACAGAGCTCTCGTCACCAAATAAAACGTCAACAGCTGGCTTGGCCCGTTGGCCGTGTCGACTTGGCTTCCTATCGTCCTTTCGTTTACCAAGAAATACTCTAACGCCGTTTCAAAGATTTTTTTTTAAATAATCCATTTTTTATTATTAATTACAACATTATACCTGCGATAATATTTTGTACAGAAATATACTCCTGTCGCTCAACCGTTGGACGACTAGTCCCAGTCGCTCTGGGACACTTATCGCTCAACGGGCACAATGCATACCCGGCTAGATAAGTGAGCTGCACACTAGAACCAATCGTTGAGCGACAAGTGTCCCAGTCGCTCAATGGTTGAGCTACTGGATCCAATCATTCAACGGTTGAGCGACAGGAGTATATTTCTGTAAAAAATATTATCGCACGTATAATGTTGTAATTAATAATAAAAAATGGATTATTTGAAGAAAAAATCTCGTTTCAAACGGCAAGTCCTCGGAAAGATCAAAGTGCTTTCCTTTAGTTCATACGACTCAACAATCGCCATCGATGTTAGACAAAGCAGGGCATGGAAGACGTTGTTTCGAGTCTCTGCAAAATGTTATACAGGCAAAAGTTTTACTTTGTATTCACTATATGCATGCATTAAATATAGTAGAATCCTATCTGTCAGGCAATGAAATGGCGGCAAAATCTAATACCTCTGTTTAAAGATAACAAGCATTGCATTTCAACAAGGTTTTGTTTTTCCTTTAGCATTGTGTACTCCTGTGCAACACCTCTCTCTTCTCCCCTCTTCTCTTCTCCCCTCTTCTCTTCTCCTCCCCTCTCTTTATTTGAATTAAAGTGATTTTCGGGCTGAATTTTTGCCCTTAAATGGGCTTGACAGCTGTCACTATTTGAATTGGCGACAGAGAACGCAGGAGACTATGTCACCAATTCAAATAATGATTTGCTTCTCCGCCACTGTTTGAATTGCCGATAGAGCTCTCCTCACCTAATGGAACGTCAATAGTTGGCCTGGCCTATTGGCCGTGTCGACGTGGCTTCCTATCATTTGCTGAGAAATCCTCCATCGTCATTTCAAACAGTGACAGAAGCTTTGTCGCCAAATGAAACAGCTACAGAGGCTCTATTGCTGTTTTGAATGGCAACAGAAGGTTTGTTGTTTAAAATTTTTTCCAAGCATTTATTTACATAATATTAATAAAAAATGTATTATGAAAAAAAACTTTGCATGCTATCTGGCCCTGAAGTCGCTGATAGTATAAATGTTGCTAGCTCACTTGTTAGACCTGTCGTCGTTCTGATCCTCTAATCTGGTCAACTAATTCCAGTCTCTGTTCCGTGTCCATGAAAAGTTTTGCACTTATTTCGTTCTTATCTTGCACCGTATTCCCAAAAGTTGCCCATAAGCTGTTCTCAATGGGCAGTATTTTAGTACAGTTTTTTAGTACATATAGAGTGTAAGGATACTATCTTTCTAATGCATGGTTTCTTATGGTGTAGTGTCTTAGGCTGTTTCATTTAATTACATGCATGATCTTTACTAGTATTTGAGTATTATGGTCTATTTGTGGCATGTACTAAAGCAATATATATTTGTTGACACACATAAATGCACCACACGGGATCGATCACAATAAATTTTATGCATTGGATTTCGAGACCAAACCGGTACCAGATTAGATACTAGAGTACCTTCTCTCTTCATTAACTATGGTGCCACATCATCATTTTGCCTACATGACAGACTTAAGATACCAGTCAAGGTGGAGCACTGGGAGCAGCCTAAGATGACGATGGAGTAATAGACATGCTTGACACAATTTTCCATTGTGTCAAGCTCTCGAACGATCGCATTCTCTTTGTCGCTCTCGCTATCGCTATCCAGGCTTAATTGGCTTTGAATCTCTCTATGCGCGGTAGCTTTAGCTTGTATCGCAAAGCAATGGGAAATTATGTCAAGCTCTTGAACGATCGCATTCTCTGTCGCTCTCACTATCGCTATCCACGCTTAATAGGCTTTGAATCTTTGTGCGTGCGGTAGCTTTAGCTTGTATCGCAAAGCAATGGAAAATTGTGTCAAGCGCTTGAACGATCACATTCTCCCTGTCACTCTCGCTATCGCTATCCAGGCTTAATAGGCTTTGAATCTCTGTGCGTGCGATAGCTTTAGCTTGTATCGCAAAGTCCTCGGAAAGATCAAAGTGCTTTCCTTTAGGGCATCTCCAATAGCTAGAGATAACCTTGTCTCTAACATATGCTACATCATCTTTAGAGACAACATCTCCAATAGATAGTCTCTAGTACACTCTCCAACATTTATATTTTATAATTTTCATTTGAAACGGACCTACATGTCAACTAGAGTAGATTAATGTATCATGTCTTGTTTCGTGTGCACGACAGTCTCTTCAGGAAGAGACAACATGTGCTCTCTCTCCTCCCCCTCTCTCTCCAACACGTAGGATTTTGATGACGTGACATAGAAAAGAGACGACAATAAATGCACCATTGGAGATGCCCTTAGTTGACACGACTCAACAATCGCCATCGATGTTAGACAACCACAAGAAGGGCATGGAAGACGTTTTGGATCGCTACAAAATGTTACAGGCAAAAGCTTTACTTTGTATTCCTTGTGTGCATGCATTGAACATACTTACTGTACTGTATTTATCGTCAATACTTGTTTTCTGTAAAAATACCATATGGTTATTCCTTTGATCAAACCTTGCATGAATATTAATTGTATATTGTTCCCTATGAATTGTTGAGTATTTTATGTACTCACAACTTAAAATTTGTTGTTCAGTTGAAGAAAGTCAAGCTGTTCATGAGCACTACGAAGAGAAGTTCTTTGAAAACTTTGCGGATTATGATACTTTATCCACTCGATTGCCTATAGGCATGTTGAATGGCCTCTCCAAGTTTCCTTTCCGCTGTAAGAGTTTCATCTGTGTCTTAAGCCCTACGTGGCAAGTTAAGTAAACTAGAGCGGTGGATCTGCGGAGCCATGCTCACCAGTGTCGAAGAGGATGCAATCATTCTCGTGAAATCAAGGAGCGATCAAGCTCGGGTTTGTGTGAAATGGAACATGGGTGACCTGAGAATGTCAATGCACGCTCTATTGCTTAAGTAGCTAGGGTAAATACGTGAGAAGAACGACGAGACGCCGATGGTTGCGCGAGAAACTCATGGGCGACCTCGGTTCTCTCCGTCCACGTGGGAAAAGGGCCATCAACGGGGTGGATAGCATGGGTGAAAGCAGGTGGAGGTGACGGGGTGGTTAAGGAACCAAACTGTGGGCGACGGTCTTGAACCATGGGTGAGCGGCGAAGTCGGTGAGGTGCGCTAGCACGCGGGAGCGGGTGTAAGGTGGATGAAGGCTTCCGACAGGTGGGGCCAGCAATTCAACAAGAGGGAGAGTGAGGGCTGGTGCGGGCTAGAGTGAGTGCGACCAGAAATGGCCCATTTGGCTCAGCTAGAATTCGAATTAAGTTTTCAAATTTTTAATCTGGCTGATTGTTTTTCAAATTTTTAAACATAGTAAATAGGCTCCAAAATTCATGAACTTTTTGTTGGGAGCTTCTAACACGGTATAGTTTCTTTTGTAAATTTTTTAGAATTTTATCTGTTCTTTTCTTTTCTCAAAAATTCTCCCAAGTTGTTGTTTGCATGTAAATTCACTATTTGATTTATGCAAAAGTTCAAAATCATGCTAAAAATAGTTTTCTCACATAAACATGCCCAAAATTGTTCACTCATTTATTTTCATTATACTTTTCCAAAATGTGGTTTTTGGGATGTTACATACATATTTATGCATAAATTAATATCACGTAATTGGTGTGAATTTTTTTTATTAATTAACCCCTTTTTAATTTTTATTTTAAAGTTAACCTCCGGCGCACTTTATTTCTAATTCTGAACCCTTTGGTCACGTCACTACCCGTGGCGTGACAAACCAACGTTGTCACACCATAGGATAGGTCAGCTAAATAGCACTTTTTGTCACGCACCAAACAACACTGTTACGCCATAGGTGGTGGTGTGACAAGAGCTTGCCTAGATATAGGCTGGTGTGATAGCGTTGTTTTGTTACGTCACGGATGGTGGCGTGATCAAAGTAGTCAGAATTGGAAATAAAGTGCGCCGATGGTTAACTTTAAAATAAATTTTTAAAAAAAGATTAATTAATAAAAAAAATTCAATTTGGACACGTAGGAAAACAAATGTACAGTGAGGAGACATGTGGGGGCCCGGTTAATTTCATTTTCGGCACCTCCACCCTCAGTGTCTAGAAACGTTTTTCCTTTGTATTCCACTAGTTATATTCGATGCAGAACTCAACTCTGTATCATTGTAAAGATACATTTGCAGCAAGGGAAGTATAATGAATTTTACTTCTACCATTTATACTTTTATATATCACCGTGTTTTTCATTTAAACGTTAAACTGGAAGAATTCATCACCCTTGAAGCTAAATACATCTTTTCTGATAGGATCAGCGTGGTATGACGTCCGGTCCAGATGCTTTTCAATTGTTCTTTCACTATTACACAAAGGGTCATCACAGACGGCTTTAAACCGTCATCACAGATGGTTTCTGAACAGTCTGGATTTATGTGTCTATGATAACAGACAGTCTGTGAAAAAAAGCTATCACAGACGGTTCTGAACAAGAACCGTCTGTGATAGTTTTTTCTATTGAAAAAAAAACAGATTTTGAATGTTTCGTAAACATCTGCTACTGTATGTCCCGATATTTCAAACACAGTGTTTGTCTTTGTGCTACCTGTTTGACCATATGCAAAAAAAATGCCTGCAATTACAGATAAAACAAAAGGGAAAGAGAACACATTTAGCGAGTTCATGGAATGAGCTCCAAGTACATAAACGTTTCTGTTTTACCTTAGCAAGGTAGACGACGCGAAGAACTAATAAACGATTGAAGACTCTCCTACGGACCAACCCAAAGGCTTGGCATCGACCAGCGAATGCTCAAACTGACCTTCATGTTCAAAGGACCACTGAGTTAAAAAGGGAAGGGAGCAGAACGGAGCACAAAAATCATAGAGAAAGGAAACTAACAGTGAGGACATCACAACCTGCAACATGGTGCACCGGTAGACCTACACAAAATCGGAAAAAAATCGTATTAATCAAGGCATAAATGCAAATCTACATCACGAACTGAGACCGGAGGAGGGCGGATCGCTAGCTACTGTCGGCGCCATGGACTCTGTGAAGCAGAGGAGGCCAGCGCGAGCAAGATGAGGACCGAAGGGGACGATCTCCACCTCGGCCGAGCTGAGCAGCCGCAGCAGCACGCGAGAGCCTCGCCCCAGCGCATCCTGCCTCAACTCAGCTATAATATATAAGGACAGCGCCAAAATATTTTGCCTCCCACGCTCGCGTTCAAAATTTTTCGAATACTCGCACAGTGAATCACAGACGGTTTTTGTATGAAACCATCTGTGATGACATATCACAGATGGTTTTTTATACAAACCGTCTATGATAAGTATCTCATCACAAACGGTTTGTATTAAAAACCATCTGTGAGAGTAAGAAAAATTTCAAGCCATGGTAAAATCAGAGATTAAGAAAAATTCCAAGCTATAGTAAAATTTCAAGTCACAAACGGTTTTTAATATAAACTATCTATGATATACAGAGCTATCACAGACGGTTCAGAACCGTCTGTGACGTTGCACTATCATAGACGGTTTATAAATAGAACCGTCTGTGATATTTCACATACTGTTCTTAACAAGGAACCGTCTGTGATGAGGCATCTAGTATAGCTTATTTTGTAGTAATGTTTCTATTTTAATACGTAAACATCCAGCTTAAATTTCATTGCGGTCCATCCACACTCAGTAATTAGAAAAGCTAATTATTTCGATATGGATATATGGCGATTTGACTGACCTCGGAGAGGGAGAGTTCGAGACTAATTCGGACCTCAAGTCCTCAATGAATAGGGGTGATGTCGGACTTCGAGGATGGATTATCCCTTCTTATGTGTACCATACTAGACTCATGATCAGTGACTAGTACACATATCCACGACTTTGGCATACACATCCATACACAATATACATACAACATGAAACAATTATGGAACTTAACTTAAGCGATTACATCACAGAGTATGATACACGCCCGCTGCCCAAATAAAATAATAAGTATCAGAAGTAGCGAATTAAACAGCAAACACATAATATGTATGAAGTCCAAAAGTCCAACGGTATGCCCATCCAAACCCTCAAGCAACCGACAAGAAACAAGTCCTAGAAAAACCCGTCACCAAACCCTTCGGTACTGGGTGCAAAGAACTCGTCGTCTGGCATATGCCCATCCTCTAACTCAGAACAGCAATTTAAGCAAGATTGAATACATTGCGTACTCAGCCATACTTGTAGTGTATACTTGTAGTGTATCGTAAAATTTTTATATATGCATGGCCAACAAGGGATGAGGCTCTATGGTACAAGTTATTTTCAACATTAAGCAAGTTTCATTTATAATATCAATACATAGTACTTTGCAACAGGGATTTAAAGAGCAGTTAAATAGATGAAGAACAACAAGTAAGTACTTGAATAAATAACAAATCACAACCCTCCTCGGCTGCGAGCAATATCTTATTTCTAGTCATTGACATGACACTCAACTCAAATAACAAAAACCATTCCCACATTTCTCTAACAAAAACTATTTTTTTATATAAAAACCAAGTCTATACTCGGTAATACTACACTTAGCACGCTCATCACCGCGAGCACGGCTATTTAAATAGATTTACACTCTGTAGAGGTGTACAACTTTACCCACAGAATACAAATTATCTAGTTTGTTTGGCATCCGTCGATACCACCGCTCACTATCCTTTTGTAAGCAGTCTAGAGCGTGTATCGAAACCTTTACATCATCTAGTCCTACCCTTGCACTAGCCCGACGAACGAACACCCTCACTTTACCTGCATACACCCCTGTCTTAGTGAGGTATTCACCGTTGTGTTGGCAAGCTTTGTTCCCAACGCTTCGGTGAAGGGAACTCCTTCGAACATGCCTACACCAGTCATGCTTGCACTACTATGGCCTACCAACATACAAGGCTAGTTTTCGATGACTTAATTGTCTAAGGCCGTCCCATACTGACACATGTGATTGTACACTTATGCTTAGGTCGAATATACCGGTGTTCGATCCTTAATTGACCCGGGCGAGGATCTCATATCTACTTGTGAGATACACCTCTTGCACTCCTCAGATTATAATATAACTCGCCCGTGTCAAAAACTAAGTTTTTCATTTTTATTTTTATACAAAATAACAGAGGTAAACCCATCTGGACCATGATTTGAAAATCTCCCAAAATTCATATTCAACATTTCATCCATTTTCAAATTTTAGTAAACCTAGAGCCCGGCTAAGCAATTGTATGGTATTCACACTCGAAATACCCAAATCGACATCATCTATTGCCTAAACCAAAACCTATTGGCTATAATAGTAGGGATACCAATATTTCAAGGAGGATCATGTATTGAATAGGAATATAACTACCGTTATCCCCAAATATAGCAATTTTAGACAAACATACATGCATACATAATAGATTTTACAAAAAAAAAAGTACGATAATTGAAATAATAGCATCAACATGGTCAAAGGGGGTGCTTGTCCCTTGCTCTAGTTGCTCTGTATAAGAGGATGAAGGATCATTGTAAATTTCATTCGACGTATCAACGTCTAATCAAAAGAGCTAGAAGCAAATTAATTATATAAAAATAATTTCAACATGAACAAAATCCTAATATTTTTGCATATTCAGATATTTCAACATGAACAAAATCCTAATATTTTTGCATATTCAGATAGAGCATGATTTTAGATGAATTTAGAAAAAAAGATACATTTGATTTGGAGTTCATATGCAAAAGTTATCAACATTTCAATTTGCTTTGGTTTTGAAATTCTAGAAATTAATAAAAGAGTAACGTCAAAGGCGTATTCTCTAACGTCTACGCTTCCCAATAGAGAAAGTGTATTTTCCTCTGAGCTCTACTGAGGTTTATGCTTTCCAACAGAGAAAGTGTATTATCCTCTGAACTAAAAGCGGTTTTTCTCATTTTTTCGAATTTCATTAACTTACATGTGGGGCCTACTTGTCAGTGACTCATAGTTTTATTTTTCTTGATTTTATTTATAAAACAGGTATGGTCCCACATGTCAGTGACACATATTCTAATTACAATTTAAATTAGATTTTCAATTAGGTTTTTAGTTGGTTCCACGTGTCATTGGTTAGCTTCACTTAACCATCGTCATTAGTGTTAAGTTAATACTCAATGCGAGTGGGACCCACTGTCAGTGAGAGAGAGGAGAAAGGAATAGACCTACGTGCAACCGAGCGTCGTGGCAAGCTTGCCGGTGGCGAACGGCACAACAACTTAGCTCGGGGATTGGCAAAATGGGTTCCCCTCTCAAAGATGATCCCACCAGGTGGTGGTAGAGGCTGGAGAGATGGACGGAGGCGGCGCTACACCGGCGAGGTGCCTCGAGTCCGACATGGTTTTCGCGCTTGGAGGAAATCGACAACGAAAGGTGGCGCGCATTATCTCTAGGGAACGACTATGATGCTGTAGGCAGTGGCTCGGATACCAATGGTCACCGAAGCGGCAGCGATACCCATTCCCGCAGTGGCGCCATGGGTAGCCGCGGTGAAGTCTATGCTACACTAGCTAATCTACTGATTCAACGAATGTAGAAGCACTAGGGGACTACCAGGAGCTCACAAAGGGGTGTAGATGACATCGGGGGATGGCCGGAGAAGCATGTCGACATTGAACAGTGGCGATGTAGAGGTGGCTCATGGTGCTGGTGTATTATGGTGATG
The DNA here is from genome assembly GCA_036346405.1 of Phyllostachys edulis. NCBI lineage: Eukaryota > Viridiplantae > Streptophyta > Magnoliopsida > Poales > Poaceae > Phyllostachys > Phyllostachys edulis. The sequence goes on from CM070559.1 coordinate 23,081,974, forward strand.
TAGATGCTTCAAGAAGCAGCACATTAGATCCCTAAGGTCCTAAGGATTATGTAGGAGCGAGGAATCGAACGGGGACTCACTTGAGTTACGGCGAACATAAAAGGAATTGGCGGCAGCCAATTTTGGGAAAGAGCTCATTTTCAGTGATTCCCTGAGCTTGGGTCCACATTGAGCAAGGAAGGAGCATTAGTGGAGTATGGAACACGATATGACGCGGTTAGATGAGGCTCAAGCTCACGAGAGCATCAGGAATGCGGAGGTCCGAAACGAGGTGTGCGCCAGAGATGAAGAAGATGATGGCGTGATCATGCAACGGGCTTCCAGGAGCTACATCAAGCAAAGAAGGAGTATCGGTGAGGTAAGGGATACATGGTGACACAGGTGGTGAGGGCAAGGAAGCTCACCAGACCAAATGGCGGTGTGAAGCTTGCTCACCGGTGTCGAGAACTACACTCTCGTTCCTGGCGAAGCAAAGCACAAGGTGCTCTAATTCTGCGCGAGAAGTGAGAATAGTGAGCTGAGGAGCTCATGACGCAGTGAGGGGCTTAAATGTGGCTGAGAATGGCGTGAGAGAAGCAGCGAGAAAACGGTGTGGCATACGGGTTTCTCGCGCCGAGCTTCGGTATCATCGTCGATGTAGGATAACGGCGCATCAAAGGGGCAGCTAGCATGGGCAATGGTAGGCGGAGGTGACGGGGCAGGTGAGCGTCGAAGCTGTGGGCGATGGTCGAATTCCATGGGCGAGCGGCGGAGCAGGCGAGGTGTGCTGGCGCACAGGCAAGGGAGAGAGGTGGAAGGAGAAGCTTGACACGTTGGCCCCGTGTGTTAGCAAACGCGGAAGCGGGGTGCTAGCATGGGCAGCAACAGGCGCGAGCGAGATGGACCGGGTTGGGTTTCAGCCGAAAGGACCGGCGGGAATTCAAAACAGCTTTTTAATTTTTTTTCCAAAACTGACTGATTGTTGTTCGAATTTGTAAACATTGCAAATGGGCTTTAAAAATTATGAAAGTTTTGTGGAGGCTTCTAACACAGTATTGTTCTTTGTGTAAATTTTTCATGATTTTATCTGTTCTTTTATTTTCCCGAAAATTCTTTTAGGTTGTTGTTTGCATGAAATTTCACTAATTGATTTATGCAAAGGTTCAAAATCATGCTAAAAATAGTTTTCCAACTCATGAACATGCTCAAAATTATTCTCCCATTTATCTTCTTTATATTTTCCCCAAAATGTGATTTTTGGGATGTGATAGGTGAAAACAGGGCGGATAATTCCTGCCCGATCCGACGCCATATCCGGAAAAAAAATCCGCCCATGGTACCAATTTTTAGTCCCGATCCGCATCCGATATTATTTATATCCGTATCCGAAAAATCTCATGGAATATGGGTTATGATATGAGAAGAGCAATGTCCGATCTGTATCCATATTTTATAGGATATCTAATAAACATCAACATCCTTTAATATCCTCTATGGTTTTCTAGTCATCGACTAATATAAATATGAATTCATATTTGATTATGTTTATGTTAGTCATCGACTAATATAAATATAAATTTAGATTTGATTATATTTATGTTGTTAAGTGGGATAAATAATTCTCTAATAGGTAGTATAATTTGATACTTTCGTTGTTGTAGTTATATCTTTTCTTTATATGTACACTATCCGTCAAGTTATCCGCAACCAATTCGAATCCGATCCGCATCCATCCCGTGCCGTATCTCGAAAAATCTGTATTCGTATCCAATGTATCCGTATCTGATTTCGAATCTAGGGTAAAAATATAGATTAGGATACGAGAATAACAATATTCAACCCGTTTTCACCCCTGTCAATGAATAAAGACTGAGGAATCGAAATGGGATATTACTTCTTCTGTGTCGTTTTGTAACTTAGAAGGATGTGTGCACTCAGGTTCGTAAAACTTTGATTGCTGGTATAAAAAAAATATTTTAGCTAGTTCACATGAAAATGATAGTAGTAGATCTATCTTCAAAAGTACTTCTATATAATGATATTTTCAGTAATTTTCCAAAACTGCACGTATTTTGACATACAATTAGAAAACTACACATTTCAGTCTGAATTTCATGGTACTTCACATCCGTCAGTACTAGCTCATGTGGAATCCATGCATTCTTGAGCCTTGCGGTCTTGTGCTTTTCATTTATCGGAAGATCGAGCACCGAAGCACCGATCGAAGGTTGCTGTGGCATGAAAATAATGAAGTCAAGAAATACCACCTTGTTAACTGCGCACAAGGCTGCATGCCCGAGGATCTGGGAGGGCTAGGTGTTCTAGATTTGAATCCCATGAATGTTAGTCTTTATGGGAAAATGGCTGTGGCAACTTGAAAGTGGGGATGGAGTATGGAAAAAAAAAAAACTGCTCATGAAGAAATATTTGTCTAGTAAAACTCTAACACGAGTGCAGGCCAAACCAGGGAATTCGCATTTTGGCAGGCTTTGATGGAGGCAAATTCTGTATTTCAAAAACTGTAGTAGAGAAGTTGGCAATTGTAAAATACAATATTATGGGAAGACTTGTGGGTAATGGGTTATCATTTGGAGCTAAGGGGAATCTTTTTACAACGACTTCAAATTGCAGGAGGTGATCTATCCATATAAATTTATTTGCAAAGTTAGACTACCACTGAAAATCAAAATATTGCTTCCGTTGTTGCTGCAAAACAGCATTATGACGAAGGATTAACCCATATTAATTCCTGGTGGAAATTCAGAAGTCTCGCGCGGGCCACGTTACCGAGAAAACGGCGTCAGTCTGATCGCGCCCGGCTCGGCTCCGGGCTGTCGGATTTTGCCCGGTGCACTTGGTGCATTTCGTTCGTGCTCGCTGGGGTGGCATGCGTCTGTCCGATCATGGCTCAGCGCTTCAGGGGACATCCGCGTTGGCTTGCGTCCGCTGCCCGTCCGCTTGCGTCGCTTCCTCTTTCTGCTGGATTCGTGTGTCATTTCTCGATCGGCCCGCCTGCTCACGTGCCCACGCCAACCGGCGCGGGTAACCTTCTAGTAACTTGTTAAAACGTGGGTGGAAAGGAAATGAGGGATGTGAATTCTGCGGTAGTGCAGAATCAATCGATCATCTCTTTTAGTCCTGTTCATTAGCTAAATATATGTGTACTGTGATTAGATGCGCTTTTGGCTTTGAGAAATACACCTGAGGGAGCTCACCAACATCTGGGAAGTTGGCTGGATAGCTTTCCTAAAATATCACATAAAATAGTTACTTTTTTTTTTGCGAGTTACAGAAAATGGTTTACTGTTGGGATAGCAGCAGTGTGGGGTGCAATTTGGAAGGCACGCAATGACTCGTGTTTTTAAAATAAATTGCTTACATATCCTACTGTGGTAATCCATCTGATATGTTATTGGCTTAACCAATGGTCAAATTTTCAGGTCGAGGGAAACCATGAAGTCATGATTCATGAAGGAAGGAGCTAAGGTTTTGCAGAAGGTGGTGCTGGAAGCGTTCAACCGGTCTCAACGATGGGCACCTGCGAGGCTGCGACGTGTAGGGTAGCCGTATCTTAGTGTTAGTCTCTGTGTGTACATTTAGTTGTTGTCCTGCTTATGTAATGTACTTCCTCTGTAGTTAGATTAAGACCTAAGTAAATTTGTGTAGAGAGAGAGAGAAAACCTAATAAGACTTGTTTGGTTGGAAGAAATTGGTGGAAGGGGGTAGGAATTTAGGGCAGGGGATCGGGGTTATACAAATCTCTTGTTTGGCTGGTGAGTCTCTTGTTTGGTTTATGAGCATGAGAATTTTGTACGACAAGCCTTTACCCGGTTAGCCTGACACTCCAATCGGACCAGGCCTGGGTTCACCGGATCAGGCCTCGGCAGACGTGTAGGTTTCTTTAGCACCTGGCGGCCAATTAGACCCAGATCAACAAATAAACCGAACCGAAGCCCCCCGTGCTTTTCTCATCTTCGTTTCTCCTCCGGCCCACGTGAACCGAAGCGTCCGCGGCGATTGATCATCGATGGTGTCGCCGTCGCCCGCCGCAGGGGAAGAAGTGTCACGAGACTCCTATCGCGCGGTGAACCTGCGGCGGAGCAGGCGGCCGCGGTGGAGTGACAGCATCGCACGGAAGACGGCCAAGAGGCGCGCCGCTGCCGCTATCACCGCCAAGGCTAAGCGCACCTCTCTCGCACGGCGTAGATTGCCCCTCTTTCCTTGCTTTTTTTTTATGGTTTATCTCCCCTTTCATCAATGCATTATCGGACATAGCTGAGTTGTTCCATGTCTTTTACCTCGAACAACTAGAGAGAGTTCTTGGAGATATCTTTGCCTGATCTATCTTACAGTTCCTAGGATTGTATCGCCGTTTAGTCTGATCATGGTAGAAAATTTGCCACAATTTAGGGCCTGGTTTGGATAATTGGGATCTACCCAATTAAGTGCTAGCTAGGGCTTGTTCTACCTGTCAATGAATTTGGTGGCATTATGGATAAATTAAACCTGTTTTTATTGTAAGGTGCAGCAAAGCTGTCGCCGAGAAGAGAAAGGCCAAGAAAGATGATAGTGGATAGCTGGAAGGGTGAACTTTTTTTTTTTCAAACAGGCAAGAGGAAGGGTGAACTTTCTCCGGAGTATCCAGGTTCTGAAGGAGAGAACCCCAGGTTTGCACCACCATCACCGCCAACCAAACAGAAACAGATAGAGAACACGCGTTGAGGGCACATGGTAAGGGCAAGCCAGGCATTGGAGTATTACCACGCAAAACATCCTGTGCGTAATCTTTTTTCCTTTTTTTCACTCTGTCTCAAGTTGATGCTTTACTGTTGCTAACTGAGTGTTAATTCAAAAACTTTAATTTGTGTAAGGATGACCGGTACAAGCCTGTGCATGTCAATCTTAAGCATGAAAAACTCTATCGGTGAAATTTCGCCAGTAACCGGCGTTATCGGTGAGGTCCAATAAAATTTCATACCGGGCGAAAAAATTCGGATTTATCTTATTTTCATCCAAATTCAAATTTCAATTCCAAATTTAGATAAATTTCGTCTTTACATCTAGAAAAATCAAATTTCAATTCAAAATTTTCACTCGAAATTTTGTCAAATATCCGGTAACCGCCGGTTACTAGCTCTGTCGGTGGGGTCCGATAAAATTTCCGAAACGATATAGTTTCTCATGATCTCAAGCACGTCATTTTCATAATTGAGACTACAGGTGACTATATCCATATGAAGTTCACTGCAAAATGCATGAAAAGTGGGGCGGAGAAGACTTTCTTTGCAGAGCTGTTCCTTTCTTACGAGGTTCATTATCCTGAAGGCTACGTTGTCACTGCTTGTGGTATCATTGGGCCTGAATCTCTTGGTGAGATCAACTTTTCTTAGTGTACTGTTCAGTTCATTGTTTTGCACAATCATATTTTTATTTTCAATTGGCTTGGAAAGATTAGAGGAATGATGGTTGTGTTTCAGGTGGCCTAGGCATGTTTTCTGTCCCAACAACATTCTATTTATTGGTCATGCAAAGGATATAGAGAATTGCTATGCCTGTGATGATTTTGTGAAGCACCTTGAAGGAACCACCTACGAGGCAGGCCACAGGGGACATGATGCGTATGAAGTATCTGATATATCCGAGGAGTAAGCACTTGCTTTCATGTGTTTCCTGCCTCATAGTTTTGGTATCTGATGAACCATCTGAAGATATCTCAAATTTTTTACTGCTGAAGCACTGCACACTGTATATCTATGGGTAATTGCACACAGGGGCTGAGCCCAATATACCCAGCGGGTGTTACAAGACACCGGGTCTAATTTTTCTCTTCAGTAAGGATCAGCCCATACGTAGCATTGATGCACCTCGAGCCAAATTCTGGCACCCCGGAGTAGGCCGAAACGCTTTGTTCAAGCCTAACCACGAAGCTGCGCACTTGCGCCTCAGCCTAGGCCTACGCCTACGTCCACGCCCGAGAGGCCACGCGGCCCATGCCCACGGCATCTTTCTGATTAGAATAGTAATAGTCTTTTCTTTTTGTCTGGATCAAATTGAATCTCCTTCCCAATTGATATCTTTTGAAAGTGAATTCCTAGCATTAGTAGCACTATTTGGCGTTTTTCTTTTTAGAAACTTTTCTATAAATTTATCTGTCATTTGCCAATTATTCGAAAACTCAATTAGATGTTGTTATCAATTTCTATGTTCAAGAGTAAGAACAATAAAGTAGAAACATCAAACATACGTGTTAACTCCATAAGCTTTAAGTCTACTTACCTGACATTGTAATGAAAATGAGCCATTGAGCGCACTGCGCACGTGTCATGATCAAGCGCAATTTTTGCCTTCGATTTGCAACTTGGCGGTGGCGATATTCCAAAAACACAATTTGAAACCCAAAGTCGTAACCATAAAATTTGATGGAAAAACAACAATCAGTGAATTGAAAAATCCCTTTTCTTGAAAGAAATATGAAGAATTGGGAGAAAATTAGTACAGGGAAGCAATACCCAAATCCTATTCGCGACTCGACTAATCATTTTCCTTGCTGGGCCACTGATGTAATTCCGCTGCCGTCAAGGCGATTGACGGTGACCAGGAGAAGCTGCAGTGGGTTAGGGAGTCGAGGTAGCAGGCAAGTTGACACAGGGAATGTCCGAGATTCACGAAGTAGGTTTGTGATAACTTATGTGCAACCTAGCGAACGATGGCACCCAACACTATCTCGATTATAGCAACCTATAACACTCAAATTCGTCCAACCACACGCTTTGATACTTGTTTATTCGACCACGCAAAGTAGACGTATTGTTACTCCTACAAAACACAAGGAATTACGAGAATAACATGAGCAGAGAATGCTCAATTTCCCTCTCTAGTTGTAACTGTGTGTCATACGTAGGAGAAGAACAATCACATAGCTCTTTAAAAATAATATATTGATATTCGTGATGTGAGTACCAAGAGAATTCATACAAGAAAATATGTAGGCCTAAGGTTGGCCGACCCTAACTCGGGATCGATCCTTCTTGGTCGCACCTAAAGCTTATAGGCATAGAATTCTCTACTAGTTCGGTATCACACCAAAAACGAAAACATACAACCGAACTTGAATCTGGTTCAGCACAAGAAAAAGGCAAGCAGGCCTAGTAGCTCTTGCATTGGTTTTCTAAAGATTATCTTAAAAACCATCCGGTTTTTTAGGAACTCCAGAAAACCTGCGGGGCTGTTCCTGAGGGAGGGCTGGCTAGGGCGATTGCCTAGGGCCCACCAGAGACAAGGGCCTCCGATCCTGATATATCATACTACATATATGTATATTTATAATTGTATATCGTATATATGCTCTATTGCTCTGCATGGTTGTATAACTACTAACTAGATTGAGATTAAGAGTGTAGGGATGGGTATCCTGATACATCTCTTTTATCTGAATAAAGAGTGTTGCAAATGACTTTGCCATATGACAATGTCTGCTATTGAGATTTTTTAGTTTGTTAGAGATGTAGATTGTTATCTAAATGTTTCAATTGCTTATCGAATCTTATTTATTGTATCTGTGACTGTAGCATCAATTGAAAGAAACTTTTCAAAGTTGAAGTTATTGAAAAACTATTTGAGGTCATCAATATCACAAAAAAGGTCGAATGGTCTGGCCATTTTATACATTGAAAAAGATATGTTAGATTACATTGACGTGGATACTATTATCAATGACTTTGCATCTAAAAATGTTAGAAGAAATTGCTTTATATGAGTAGTTTGTATCTTTTTAATGTATTAAATAGCTTTACAGTTGATATAAAAATAGCACTATTTATTTATGTTAGAATAAATGATCTTCCATTTTGTCTCGCCCTGGGGTCTCCGAAATGTCTGAAATGGCCCTGAAAACCAGGAAACTCTGTCCTTAATAAACATAGCGCCGCATGCATCAATAAATTCTTCATTTAATTTCATGCGTCCGAGTGCACGCTTGCAATTTCTCATGCACTAGTTTCTCTCAGCCTTCTCTAGCTTCTTTCCTTCAGAATCTGAGCACAACCATTGAACTAATTTAAGTTTAGCTAGTAAACAAGCTCCAATTGTTTTATATGACAAATCATCGAGAAGTAATGGTCTGGAATCATGGGACATAGCGAGATCAAACGATGCACCAGTAGAGTTTCACAGATTCTGGCAGTTCAAATCCTCTCCTATTTTTTAAAGGTAATAGGTCCCGATATTAATACATAGAGTACAAACATCCCCAACATTACATTTTGGCCTTGGTGAGAAAAAAAAATAACAAGAAGACAAGCCCTTAGATGACCACGTGAGTTCCACCGCTCATCAGGATACGGAAGTCTGGAACGATCTCAGCTTCCATTCGAACTATCTGTGGGTATGTGCAACATTTAGTCCATAATACAGTAATACCTGGTTATCTGTAACTTACCAATACACTTGACAGGAGATGAGCGTTTGCTCAGTTGGCGTGGGGGCTAGCGTGCCCCCCATCCACCCGCGCTCGAGTCGTCTAGGATATCTACTGTAGCTGTTTTGTACAACATTAATACCTGTAATACCCTGATTTTTGAAGTCTTTTTGAATTTTCAAAATAAAAAGAACCATTTTGTTTTGATGAGAATTCAAAACTTAATTTGAGAATTTGAGAATGGATTTTAATGGATTAATTCAAACTTCGGCTAAAACTCGCATGAGGTTATTTGGGTTTGTGGAGTTTTGGTGGTCTCCTCTTTTCTGCGCTGGCTTTGTTCTTCTCTAGTCAGGACCTCCTTAGGTCTAGACCTCCCTAGTGGTGGGTTTTTCTCTTATCCAGACCTCCCTTCCTAGGTCTGAACCTCACTCCTGTTCATTTGAACTCGCTCCCTATTTTGTTGGAACTCCTTCTGGTTTATTTGGACCTCCACGTGTCCTTCAGGACCTCCCTATGTCCTCTAGGACCTCCTCCTTGTTTATTTGGACCTCCCCGTGTCCTTCAGGACCTCCCCATGTCCTCTAAGACCTCCTCTTTGTTTATTTGGACCTCCATCGCGTCCGTTCGAGTCTTCCGCTTGATCCAGAACTCTATCGCTTGTGTACCGTTTGATTTGCGTTGGATGGTTTGATATTGGTGAGAAGTTCGGATGGTCCGAACGTCCCACTTCTTTAGAGCCATCCGATCCGTATTGGATGGCCCCGATCTGTTGGAGCGTTCGCTCGGTCCGAACGGCCCAATTGCCTTGACTCGTTCGAGGGAGATCTAGTGGATCCCGCTTCTTATTTCTCTATCGCTCACCTCCCTTGTTTAGATCTTGGCCGTTAAGACCTCCCCTCTGGAGATCTTAGCCGTCAAGACCTCCCTTGTTTAGATCTTGACCGTTAAGGCCTTCCCTCTGGAGATCTTAGCCGTCAGGACCTCCCTTGTTTAGATCTTGACCGTTAAGACCTCCCCTCTGGAGATCTTAGCCATCAGGACCTCCCCCTTGTTAGATCTGACTGTTAGGACCTCCCCTTTGGAGATCCTAACCGTCTAGACCTCCCCCTTGTTAGATCTTACCGTTAGGACCTCCCCTTTGGAGATCCTAACCATCCAGACCTCCCCCTTGTTAGATCTGACCATTAGGACCTCCCCTTTGGAGATCCTAACCGTCCAGACCTCCCCCTTGTTAGATCTGACCATTAAGACCTCCCCTTCTGGAGATCCTAACCGCCTAGACCTCCTCTGGATTTAATCCGACCGTCAGGACCTCCCCTTTGTGGTGTCTATTGGACCTCCTGTCCCCGGGACCTTCCCTTGAGCTTTGACTGGTCCCACTTGTCAGTCACACCTATTTTTCTTTATCCTTTGACTATGTCCTTTGCACATGGGAATCTCCCCTACATTTAATGCCTGTTGTATCGCATTAAATGCTATCACTTTTTGTGGCACCCATGCCATACTCTTGTCACATCCCTTGCCTGCTTTCATTGTCCTTTTCACCAACTCATGAATACTTATACCTTGGGAAATCTCTATGGCTCCAGCTATATAAGCTTGGGCAACCCTTCATCCTTACCTTTTTCCCCCATTTCCACTCTCCAGATCAACCGAGAAGCTCTTGGACCTCCTCCCTTGAGCATTTGAGAATAGCTCAGTCCTGACAAAAGAGCTATGCGAATAATCGGAGAAGAGAGTTATCATTTGAAGTTGGTGACTCTGTGTACCTCAGGGTAACTCCACTCAGAGGAGTTAGAAGGTTTCGGGCTAAAGGAAAGCTAGCACCAAGATTTATCGGACCATACAAGATATTGGCAAGACAAGATGAAGTTGCTTATAAGCTAGAGCTACCAAGCTCATTGTCAGCGGTGCATCATGTCTTTCATGTATCACAGTTAAGGAAATGCCTCCGAGTGCCAGAAGACCACACCCTCCTAGAGAGCATTGATCTCCAGGAAGACCTCACCTATGTGGAGCGGCCAATTAAAATTCTAGATGTCGCGGAGCGTGTAACTAGAAGCAAGGTCATCCGAACCTACAAGGTGCAGTGGAGCCACCACCCTGAAAGTGAAGCTACATGGGAAAATGAAGAAGATCTCAAGGCTAACTATCCCTACCTCTTTGCTGACCAAGCTTGAATCTCGGGTCGAGATTCCCTTAATGGGGTAGGTTTGTAACATCCTGATTTTTGGAGCCTTTTTGAATTTTCAAAATAAAAAGAACCATTTTGTTTTGATGAGAATTCAAAGCTTAACTTGAGAATTTGAGAATGGATTTTAATGGATTAATTCAAACTTCAGCTAAAACTCGCATGAGGTTATTTGGGTTTGTGGAGTTTTGGTGGTCTCCTCTTTTCTGCGCTGGCTTTGTTCTTCTCTGGTCAGGACCTCCTCAGGTCTAGACCTCCCTAATGGTGGGTTTTTCTCTTGTCCAATCCTCTCTTCCTAGGTCTGAACCTCACTCCTGTTCATTTGAACTCGCTCCCTATTTTGTTGGAACTCCTCCTTATTTATTTGGACCTCCCCGTGTCCTTCAGGACCTCCCCCATGTCCTCTAGGACCTCCTCCTTGTTTATTTGGACCTCCCCGTGTCCTTCAGGACCTCCCCATGTCCTCTAGGACCTCATCCTTGTTTATTTGGACCCCCCCCCTCACGTCCGTTTGAGCCTTCCGCTTGATCCAGACCTCTATCGCTTGTGTACCGTTCGATTTGCGTTGGACGGTTTGATCTTGGTGAGACATTCAGATGGTCCAAACGTCCCAGTCCTTTAGAACCATCCGATCCGTATTGGACGGCCCCGATCTGTTGGAGCGTTCACTCGGTCCAAACGGCTCAATTGCCTTGACTCGTTCGAGGGAGATCCAGTCGCTCCTGCTTCTCCCACTTCTTATTTCTCTATCGCTCACCATCCTTGTTTAGATCTTGGCCATTAAGACCTCCCCTCTGGAGATCTTAGCCGTCAGGACCTCCCTTGTTTAGATCTTGACCGTTAAGACCTCCCCTCTGGACATCTTAGCCGTCAGGACCTCTCTTGTTTAGATCTTGACCGTTAAGACCTCCTCTCTGGAGATCTTAGCCGTCAAGACCTCCCTGTTGTTAGATCTGATCGTTAGGACCTCCCCTTTGGAGATCATAACCGTCCAGACCTCCCCCTTGTTAGATCTGACCGTTAGGACCTCCCATTTGGAGATCCTAATCGTACAAACCTCCCCCTTGTTAGATATGACCGTTAGGACCTCCCCTTTGGAGATCCTAACCGTCCAGACCTCCCCCTTGTTAGATCTGACCGTTAGGACCTCTCCTTCTGGAGATCCTAACTACCCAGACCTCCCTGAGATTTAATCCGACCGTCAGGACCTCCCCTTTGTGGTGTCTGTTGGACCACCTGTCCCCGGGACCTTCCCTTCAGCTTTGACTGGTCCCACTTGTCAGTCACACCCATTTTTCTTTATCCTTTGACTATGTCCTTTGCACATGGGAGTCTCCCCCACATTTAATGCCTGTTGTATCGCATTAAATGCTATCACTTTTTGCAACTCCCGTGCCATACTCTTGTCACATCCGTTGCCTGCTTTCATTGTCCTTTTCACCAACTCATGAACAACTATACCCTGGGAAATCTCAATGGCTCTTTCTATATAAGCTTGGGCAGCCCTTCATCCTTACCTTTTTTTCCCCCATTTTCACTCTCCAGATCAACCGAGAAGCTCTTGGACCTCCTCCCTTGAGCTTCGGACCTCCTCCAGCAAAGTCCTTGGACCTCCTCCAAACTGACCTAGCCTGTCTGTTGGTTTTATTTTTGAGTTTCATTGAAGTTTCTTTGGGTTTTATTTGAGCTTTGTATTGAGTTGCTTTGGTTTCCTCGTGTAGATTGTGAAGACACTAAAGAGCAAGAGCTCCCCGAAGAAGAAGAAGACATACAGGCCTTTGAGCAAGGCAAGTTACACTCTTGATCATATTACACCTATTATTTCAACCTATATATATATTCCATTTCAAATGTTAATGCATGCTTAATTTACTAAGTTATTTCAATGCCTGTTTTTAAATTCCTAGTTATGCATAATTTCCTTGGGATGACCACTGTTGATCTTGAGCCGAACATGTTGTCACCCTAGGCAAAACCTGGTTTACACAATAAAGTGGACCAAAACCTTTGAAAAACTAGAGCTTAGCCATGCTTAGAGAAAACAATTTTGGTTTGGGTAGTTTTGGCCAAAAATATCACTTGTCTAAATGATCTGGACCATGGCATTGGTGTGTCATTAGGATTTTTGCAAATGGCCATGGCATTGGTATGCCATGGAGGTTTGAAAAGCAAAGAAATAGAAAATGGATTTGGACTTGGGCGGCATTGGTTGTTTGGTTGGTGCAAGTCTATGCATGGGGGTCGTGTGATCTGATGCTCCAGGGTTGTGGTGGCCACCCAGGTCAGTTAAGGACTGGTCTGCGAGTGTATTTTGCTATGCCTTATCGTGCAACCACATGTCCTGTGAGGGCGGGACCTGGCCAACTAATTTGCAAAGTTATCACCGCGGTTGATCCGGTGGAATAGTGGGTGGTCTTTCATGGCCTGTCTTTTATGACTATGTTGTACCCACCTGGCTCAAGAGGGGGCCCTAGGGAAGGGCGAAACCTTAGAGTGGATGGATTGCGGTGGAATGATGCATTGTAAAGGCCTTGTCACATGCTCTAGACTACTTACCTTCGGCAGTGAGTGGTGGTACAGCCGGGTGCCAAACAGACTAGAGAAAACATGTCTTGTGGGTAAAGTTGCACACCTCTGCAGAGTGTAAAACTATTCGAATAGCCGTGTCCGTGGTTATGGACATGCTAGCAAAGCTGCTCAAAGTTAGACCTCTGTTTTGTTTTCAAAATGGTTGGTTTAAAAAAAAAACTGGTTTTCGGATTTCTATCCAAATGGGTTGGGCAGGGAGCCTTATGATAGGAGGGTATCCTTCACCATCATATTGATGAAAGTTATTCAACTGTAAAATGAGAATTTACAAATGAATTTTAATTATTGTTATAAGCTTTGGAACTTAATACTTGTAGTTGAAACAAACTTGGCTTTATGCAAACTAACCATATTATGCCTTCCTTTGAGATATCCATTATGCATGTCATCCTGTTAATTGACGGGTGTAACTTGCGAGTACGGTTGTTGTGCTTATTCTTGCTTGATTGATGAATTGAGCAGGAGAAGACTTTTTCGATGATGATGAGGACCAGATCAACTAGGCCGCGCCCTCCAGCCAATTACCTGTGGTGTATTGGATGGACATGGTTTTGCTTCCGCTGTGTATTTTGCCTTGTTGTCATGGCTTGTAAGCAAACTTTGTAATCAACTCCCTTGTTGTTAATGAAGTCTCGTGTGGATGTATGTTATCACTTGTAACTACTGTGAGAACTAGCCATTGATCCTTGGGACTGGCTCGGATCACAGGAGGGTTAGGATTTATCCAAGTCCCATGATCTCCTCGGGTTAGTCTTTAGACCTCCCCCAGGTCTGGTCGTGGCTCTTGGGGAGGTCCTGAGCCTCAAGACCTCATCGGGCCAGTTCCCTGGATCTCCAGGAGGTTCGGCTGGACCTCCTGGGAGGCCTGGGTGGATTGCCCGAGAGGTCCTTGGGACTTCTTGGGAGGTCCTGGTGGACTCTCAGGGAGGTCTTGGAGGACCTCTCAGGAGAGACCCCTGGCTGGGTCGTCACAATACCTTAACACCTAGAGTCATGTGCCGCTTATCAATTGTCGGACCCGGGAATGAAAGATCCCGAACCCTCTGTGTTCATACACCAGTCCAGGATTTCCGGTGTACACAGTTACAAAAATGGTAACATAACCAAATCTCGCATTTCATTAATAGTAAATCAGAGTTCGATACAATTGGGCATGAAGCCAAATAAAGAAGTAAATAACACAGCGGAAATAAAAAGATAGTAGTAGGCCAGAACGATCCGCCACAGGCAATCGTCTGGGGGCGTAGCCTAGGCGTCGGTGTCCTCACCGTCCTGATAGTAGTCTTCTCCTGAAATTTTGTTGCATAAAGCAAGCATGAGCACAACTACCGTGCTCGCAAGTTACACCCAATATGGAATTGTAATGCATGCATAAGGTAAACAAAGGACATTGGCAGGGTTATTTTGCGTAAAGCAGCAGTTTTAATTTAAATAATCATAATAGATTGCAAGGCCATTTTCATACATTAATTAAAATCATATTTTAAATGACAATTGAATAATGTGGATAACCTCCAAGAAAGGTGATGGATATCCTCCAATCACAATGGCTAACCGCCCAAATTTCCCACAGGACTAACCATCCTGAAAACATCTGTTGAAATCATTTTAAAACCAAAAACAAATCTAACTCAAAGTGGCTTTGCTAGCATGTCCATGATCATGACGCTGCTATTCAATAGTTTTCTACTCGCAGAGTTTGTACATTTTACCCACACGAGATATTATACCCTTTGTGTCGGCCAATCCACGCTTCCTAAGGCGTGTGACAGAGCAAATATCACAAGGTCGTTATAATGATCTACCTCACAATACTCATGCCCGCTAAGGTTTCGCTTCCATTGACTAACCATCCTCCGGAAGCCCCTCTTGCGCCATGTGGGACTACTGTCTAACCAACACCCACTCATACAACATGGCACTAATATCTATGAGGTATCCCAAATTATTAAGCCAGTCCTTCCCATACAGACATGTGGTGGTACGTTTTGGCATAGCAAAGGAACGCCAAAGGCCGGTCCTTAATTGACTTGGGCGTCTTTCAAATTAAATCCTGGGCTTTAATCCTAACCAGATTAAACCCGTGCATAAACCTGCACCCACCTTTCATCCGTTACACCCAAGTCCAAACCATCTTTATTTTATTTAGTAAAACCACCTTTACAACAAATCTATGGTAAGACAATACCATAGGTTCAAGTTAAAACAAGTTTGTAAAGATTTAGCTAAATCCTCCCCAAAATCAAAATCATGGTCTAAGTATTTGCTAAGCATTTCCAAACAATTTATCTATGGGGATAAGGGATGACATTTCAATATTCAATATTGGCCATACAAGGACAGTTGGAATATCTAATCATTTAAACAGGAATTTAAAATACTTGAATAAAAGTATGCATGCACTTAATAATTTGAAAACTGAATTTAAATAACTTTAAAATAGTAGGTGCAAGATGATCAAAGTATAACTTGCCTTCGCTGAAGTCTTGAAATTCTAATTCTTTGGAAGAATCAAATTCCCCGGAATCGTCGTAATCTAAATGTGGAAATACGACAATCAATTGACACTCAAATAAATACAAGACGACAGTTTAAACTAACTCCAAATAAAATAATTATATTTTATTTTGCTAGATAATAATTTTATAAGATTTTATAAATTTGAACACTCAATTTGGAAACAGGAAATAAAAGCCATGAATTTTGCAAGTTTAAATCCTAAATTTGCAATTTAAATAGTTTCAACTTCAAAATGACACTTTAAACTAATTCCAAATAAACTAATCTTACTTTATTAAGCTAGATAATCTTTTTATAAAATTTTAGAAATTTAATTCACTAAATTTGAAGTTGGAATTCAAATGATATGAATTTTACAATTTTTAACCTAAATTTGGAATTTAAATGAATTTCTAAATTCTAAAACAGAACTAAACTGAACTCCAAATTGAATAATTATATTTTATTTAGTTAGATAATGATTTTCTAAGATTTTAGCAATTTGAATCATCTAATTTGGAGCTAGGATGAATAAGTTATGAATTTTACAAATCAAATCCTAAATCTGTTATTTAAATGATTTTCCCGAATTGTTTTCTTAAAGGAAATCTATTTACAGCGCACTGCTGATGTCAACGCACGGAATTCTCCGATTTAAAAATAAATCTGACGTGTCGGGCCTTTGTGTCGCTGACACGGTCCATGTGGATTTGGTCCACGGCTTGGCTCACGGCGAGGTGGCGCTACAAGACCGATGTGGTCGCCACGTGGCGCCACGTGATGGGGCGCCGGCGTGGCGCCGAGGTGGTTGTGCCACGAGGCCGATTCCGCCATACTCGGTGACCACCCTCGCTGGCGCTTACGCGCCACGGCGAGTGCGTGGTATAAACGAGAGAGGAGTTCGCAAACCTAATGCTTACCTCTTAGCGCGACGTGCGGATCGGCTTCGCCGACGTTGAAGTTTAGCGCGGCGGCGTCTGGCGCCGATGAAGGAGGTGCTCCGGTGTCTTAGGGCAACGGCGCGCGACCGGATCGCGTGAAGACGGCGATGCCGATGGTGGTGTCGGCGAGGACGCGGCGGCTACGGCGGCGGCGCGATCGAAGCTCCGAGCTTCGGGACCGGCGGCGAGGAATTCCCAATTCCGGCGAGCACCGGGCGAGAGAGGGAGGGAGAGTGGCGGCGTTGGGAGCGGTGAGAGGAGGGCTACCCGGAGGTGCCTTTTATAGGGGCCGGGGAGGAGGAGGAGTGGAGATCGTGTGCATGAACGTGGTGGCGGTGGTTTGGTAGCGTGGGCGAAGCTTCAGCGCGAGGAGAAGGGAGAGAGAGTGGGGGGCGGCGCGTGCAGGCAGGTTCACGCGCATTTAACGCCAAGATCGGGCGGTTGGGAGGCGCTGTTGGCGAGCTCACTCGGGCGCGAAATGGCGGAGTTTCAAGCGGTCCTGTCTGGCGGCGCGAGGAAGACGGAGACGAGGAGGAAGACAAAGGTGCGGGGTTGATCGGCATCGGACGGCCGAGATAGCTTGGGGACGTGGAAGCAGTGGTCGTTAGATTGAGATCATGCTGATGGAGGAAGTGTGACGGCGGGCAGGCTTGCGGAAAAAAAAAATGAAATGGGCAGACGGAGACTTTCGCCCAATGACTGCTTCCGAGTTTTAAATTGATTTTCTAATTTGAATATTCTCGATTAATTCATTTAGGCTCCGTAAAATAGCAGATTAAACCTAAAAATTCTAGGAAAATTCTGGATGATTCTAAAATTATATCGACTCAAATAAAATAATTCTAACTTAAAGTTGATAATAGATTTTGGATTTAAATTTTCTTTTTAGCTTTCAACAATTTAAACAATAGTTTTTAAATTTTAAAATTCACAAATTCAAATAAGTTTTAAACTCTAACAAAATTCAAATTTTGGGTCATTACAAACCTCCCTTAAGGGAATCTCGACCCGAGATTCGTGATTGACCGGCAAGAAGGTGGGGATATCTGCTTTAATATCTTCTTCTCGCCCCAAGTGGCTTCACTTTCGTGGTGGTGGCTCCACCGAACTTTGTATGAACGGATGATCTTGTTCCGTGTGACACGCTCTGCGACGCCCGTAATCTTGATCGGTTGCTCCACATAGGTGAGGTCCTCTTGCAGATCAATGCTTTCCGTATGGGTCGATCCTCGTGCACTCAAGGCATTTTTTAGTCAGTGAAACATGGAAGACATTGTGGACGGCGGATAAGGATTTGGTAGCTCAAGTCGATATGCAACTTCACCTCTTCTTGCCAAAATCTTGTAAGGTCCCACAACTGGGTGCAAGTTTTCCTTTGGTTCGAACCTTCTTACTCCTGAGTGGAGTAACTCGGAGATAGACAAAATCTCCTTCAAAGAAGGTCAACTCTCGACGATTATCAAGATAACTCTTCTGCCGGGTTTGAGCTACTTTCGGATGCTCTCTTATTGCCTTAACCTTACTTTCACTTCTTTGATCAACTCGCCCAAAGAAGCGATGCTCTCCTACTTCATCCCATAGAAGCGGAGTTCGTGATTTCGCCATACAAAGCCTCAAACGGGACATTTGAAGGCGGCTTGGTAGCTATTGTTATACTGAAAATTTCGCATAGGGCAAATTCTTGTCCCAACTTTTTCCAGAATCCAAGGCGCAGTTCAAGCATGTCTTCAAGAATCTGTTGACTCGTTCGTCCGCCATCCGTCTGCGGATGATATGCAGTGCTGAAGTTGAGTCTGGTTCCCAAAGCTTCATGCAGACTCTGCCAAAATCTTGACGTAAACTGTGATCCTCTGTCGGACACGATCTTCTTGGGTACTCCATGCAGACAGACTATCTTGGCCATATACAATTCTGCCAACTTACTGCTCGGGTAGGTGGTCTTGACTGGAAGGAAGTGAGCTACTTTCGTTAACCGATCAATTATCACCCAGATGGAATCACATCCTGACTGAGTCCTAGGAAGTCCGGTGATGAAATCCATACCAACTTCTTCCCACTTCCACTCAGGGATCGGTAACGGTTGTAACAAACCAGCGGGTCTTTGATGTTCTGCCTTGACTCGCTGACAAACATCACAACGGGCTACGAACTCAGCAATTTCCCGCTTCATGCTGACCCACCAATATCTTTCCTTAAGATCCTGGTACATCTTGGTACTGCCAGGGTGAATGGAATAAGGCGACTCATGGGCTTCCTTCAGAATCGACTGCTTTAAATCCTGCTGATCCGGTACGCAGATGCGGTTCCCGAACCACACTGTTCCTTCCTCATCTTCGGTGAATCCTGAAGCTTTGCCTCTTCTCATATTCTTCTTGATCTCCTTGATGTCTTCATCTTCTTCGCTTCTCCGATCCGACTCTGAAGTGTTGGTTGAACTTCCAAAGCGCTCACACATCCTTGATCAACAATCTCCAAGTTCGGATGCTTCAATTCTTCATACAACTCGCTGATTTTTTCAACCGAGATGGTATTGCAATACGCTTCTGCTCGTGGCATCCGCAACTACATTTGCCTTGCCCGATGGTAATGGATCTCAAGGTCATAATCCTTTATCAATTCTAGCCATCTTCTCTGTCGGAGATTAAGGTCTGACCGAGTGAATATGTACTTCAGACTCTTATGATCCGTGAAAACTTCGCGTGATGTTACCGGCGAGGTAATGACGCCAGATCTTTAATGCATGCACAATCGCGCTAGCTCCAGTCATGAGTTGGGTAATTCCTTCATGTGGCCTCAATCGACGAGATGCGAAGATCTGACCTTGCCCTCTTGCATCAATACGCAGCCGAGTCCTTGACGAGAGGCGCCGCAGAAAATCACAAAATCTTTATGAATATCCGTAGGACCAATACAGTCTTTGAAACTAGTCTCGTCTTCACTCTTGGAAACTCTCCTCGCAAGCATCTGTCCATTCAAATTTCTTCTCCTTCTTCAGAAGTTGAGTCATTGGTCTTGCTAATTTGGAGAAACCTTCAATGAATTTGCGGTAATAACCGGCCAATCCAAGGAAACTTTCACCTCTGTGATGACTTAGGTTGTTTCCAATCCATTACCGCTTCGACTTTGGTCGGATCTATCGCAACTCCTCCTGCGGACACAATATGTCCAAGAAATGCCACTCGACTTAGCCAAAATTCGCACTTCATGAATTTGGCATAAAGTCGGTTCTCCCCGAAGTTTTCCCAAGATCAACTGAGGTGGTTCTCATGTTCTTCTTCATTCTTGAATAGACGAGGATGTCATCGATGAAAACAACCACAAACTTATCCAAGAATTCCATGAACACTTTGTTCATCATATTCATGAAGTAAGCGTAGGCGTTCACAAACCGAAAGACATTACCGTGAACTCGCATAATCCATATCTAGTGGTGAAGGTCAGTTTTGAATATCTTATGGTCTCGATCTTCGATTGATGATAGCCGATCTCAAATCGATCTTCGAGAATACGCTTGTTCTTTCAATTGATCGAACAGATCGTCAATCCTAGGAGCGGTACTTGTTCTTGATTGTCACTTCATTGAGTGACCTATAATCCACACACATCCTCATATCGTTGTCTTTCTTCTTGACAAACAAGACTGGTGCCCCCAAGGTGATGAACTGGTCGAATATATCCCTTGCTCCTCAATTCTTCAATCTGTTTCTTCATCTCGCCAATTCATTGGCCGCATTCTCAGAGGGTCGCCGAGATTGGAGCGGTCCTCGACTAAGTCAATTAAGAACATTATGTCCCCGTCCGTGGCATGCCGTAAATCATCGTGAAAGACATCCGGAATTCTTGCACCACCGGTATATCTTCAAGCTTTAACTCCTTCAAAATTTGGTCGAATGGAACTTCTTCCCAGATGTATTGGGCTTGAACTCAACTGTGACTCCTTCCTCATTGGTGAGAGTAATAGACCTATTGGCACAATCTATCCGCCTTGATTCTTGGCTAGCTACCCATTCCAAGTATTACATCCAGCCTTGAGAATGCAAGACTATCAAGTCTCGCCATGAAGGAAACTCCGGATATCTCCAGGTAAGATTCGCATAGAGAACGGTTCTCATTTCGAGCCCGGGAATGGATTATCATAGGATTACTTAATGGAGAAATAGGTAACCCATTTTGCCCACAAACTTATTGGATACAAAAGAATGCGAAGCTCGGAATCAAACAATCGGCGCCGGTATCGAATTAACAAGAAACGCACCGGGACGACGTCGTGTCGCCGAAGCTTCTCTGCTGTGACGTGATTCACACGCCCTTCGTGAATCGCCCGCCGCTTTGGGGTGCCGCCGGTGGCCGGTACTCCTCGATGTCGGCTTTGCCGGTGTCGCAGTCGCCGCTCTTCGGGCATTTGTTGGCATAATGTCGAGCTCGTTGCAATGGAAGCATGTCACTCCTGCCGATGAAGTTGGGTTCTTCATTAAACCGCCCCGCAGATGCATTGTTGCGAAGGTTTAAGAGTTGGAGCTATTTGTGGACTTGGAGCATCGAGCTGTAGAAGATCGGAACCTTCCACTCGAGGTGGCCGAGGCCGAGCAAAACGAGGCTTGGGTTGCCCTCCGAGTTGAACTTCGAGGCCATCCTTCGCTATGCAGTTCTCCATCTCGCAGATGTTTGGCCTCGCTAAAAAGCTTTATTCACTAGCTTCGCCGAAGTCGCAGTAGTCATTGGAGACTAGCCGGACCGAGATCTCATCGCTCAAACCATCCATGAACCTTTCTCGCCTTTCTTCATCACTAGCCACATCTTTGGGGCATAGCGAGCAAGTCTGGTTGAACTTGTGCAGTATTCACCCACCGTGGCGGTTGCCTTGTTTGAGCGCGTGGAACTCTTTCTTCTTTAGGGTCATTATCCTCAAGGGAATATGTGCATGGCGGAAAGCCGCACAAACTCCTCCCAAGAGATAGTTTATGACAAGATGGGAGATGTTGTAGTTATCCCACCATTTCGACAAGGGACGGTGAGCCGTGAGAGGCAAACAGACTTCTCACGATCAAGACATCGAGTGATATCCAGCTTCTTCCCGATAGCACGGATCCAGCCATCGGCATCCATCGGTTTCAGGTCAGCCGAGAAGGTCGGTCAGGCGATGCGCATGAAATCGCCAAGGTCAATCTCTGCTGGTGGAGGTGGTGGTGCATCCGAGCCGTTGCTCGCACATTCGCGACGCCGTTGAGGGATCGAGCTAGGAGGTTAATCGATGATTCGGTTTTCCATCATCTCGACACCAATCTGGTCCTTCGGTGGTGGCGGTGGTGGTCGCTGCACGGATCCTCCTGTAATGCGTCTTCGTTGCCCGACCTCGGACACGCCATTGCGAATGCAGACGGTGGTCACCATCTGCTAGAACTCCAAATATTTAGGAGAGATAGACAGATAGGAAGTTCTAAAGGGTAAATTCTAATGACCCAAGAACACAAAGAGCACACAAGACAAAGAGCGATTTTTCCAAAAAGTTCCTTTATTAAGTCATTTTATTCAAAGATTATGGCTACCACAAATAAGATAGTAGCTCATAATTAGCAACTAAAGATCGAGCTAACAGGAAGATAACTATAATGGGCATCTTGGGGTATAATCCGGCTCCATCGAGCTAGCCTCACGGCCTTGTAGCTAGCTAGCTCATGCAGCTACGGTCTTGACTTCTCTTACGCTTCTTGTAGTCTGCTACGAGCGGTGAGCAAGTCATTCAAGGTGTTTAGTAGGCGTAATCCAAAGCCTTAGCCAGATCCACCGTGTGTCGATTCGGGGGAATCTTCGTCTCTAGCGGAGTTGAAAGTACTGTCGAGTCGGGTCGGAATGTGCATCGGGTAGTAATGAAACCCGGTGCCTCAAGGCGATGATTGTAGGTGTAGCGAAGGTGGCGGATCGCTCTCTTCCCGTGATCCCGCATGCCCTCATCAAAGGTGTCGCTACGGACGGGCGCCAAAGACGTGGAAGACGGTGTCGGTGCAAGGTTGGAGTAGATGAGCACTTCTACTCTCCACGCTTGTTGTTCTCCCACTTGGTACTTGAATCCTTGAAAAGTTGGCCTCTTTCGGTAACCCAAGTGCTATATCATTTCCCAAAGTATCTCGGCCCAGTATCCAGTAAAGGCTCCGTGGGAAGTAGCATCCGGTCTTTCAGCCATCTAAAATTTTGAGAAGGAGATGAGTTAGTGTGACGACCCACCCCGTGATGTACCGCTGGGTCCAAGATCTCCTCGAACTCGTGATCTACACGTTCGCAAGAGAACCAAATAAGCAAAACCACACTAAGCCAGAGAACAACAAAAGAACCAAAAAGGAACTCAAACCAACTCAGCCAAAAGGAAACCAAGAGGCTTAACACCGCCTCAAAGAGCTCTGGGAGGGTCTTATGCAAGGAAGAACCGAGCGAGAGGAGGCAGGAAGGAAGAAATGAGCAAAAAGATTACAAAGGCTCGCCTCCCTGTGCTATATATAGCCGGAGTTGGTGGTGTGCACCACAAGGAAACCTAGAGACGTGTTGGCAATCGGGACTACTTGGGCAGGGCATTTAATGTGACCCGACACCTATTAAATGCGCATGAGACTTCGAGGCAAGAGCAATAATTACAAGGTGAAGAGGGGCTGGCAAGTGGGGCCGATCAAAAGGGTGTCAGATTGGTCAAGGGTATGGTCCCACCGCAAGGGTCACCCCCGCCAAAGGCCACTGTGAGGTCCTGGGCAAGAGGTCCAAGACACTCAGAGGGGGAGGTCCTGGACAAGAGGTCCTCAAAGTTCAAAACGAAGAGGTCCTGACGCTTAGACCTGCACAAGGGAGGTCTAAGGGTAAAGATTTCAAGGGGAGGACCTCAACGGTCCAGATCAAAGGGTGCAGGGGAGGTCCTGACGAGTAGATCTCCAAAAAGGGGAGATCTACGGTCAAGATCTCAAAGGGGAGGACCTCGACGGTCCAGATCAAGGGGTGCAGGGGAGGTCCTGACGAGTAGATCTCCAAAAAGGGGAGATCTACGGTCAAGATCTCAAAGGGGAGGACCTCAACGGTCCAGATCAAAGGGTGCAGGGAAGGTCCTGACCAACAGGAATATCCTGATTTAGGAGGGTGGTCCTTACAAAAGACCAGCAAGGACCGGGGAGGTGGTCTTTGCAAAACAACCAGGAGGAGGTCACGAAACAAAGGCAAACGCAGCATCAAAGCGGAACTATTCGATTGGAATCGGGCGGTCCAAAAAAGGAAAGGAACGTTCGGACCAAGCGAACAGACCAACGAGACTAGGCCATCTAATTAAAATCGGACGGCAAGGAGCGAAAGGGGATGTTCGGACCAAGCTAACGTGCCCTTAGGATCGGGCCATCCAACCCACATCGGATGGTCCTAAGGTTAAGAAGGCAAGGCCTCAAGCGATACAGCCGTGAGAGTCAAAGATGGGTCCAAGCGCTAAGGAGGTCTTGGACCTAAGGAGGTCGGGACCTTTGGATCCCACTAAAGGAGAACCTGGACGGCTAAGATCTCCAGAGAGGAGGTCCTAAAGGCCAGATCCTAACAAGGGGAGGTCTGAGCGGCTAGATCTCAACAAGGGGAGGTCTGAGCGGCTAGATCTCAACAAGGGGAGGTCTGAGCGGCTAGATCTCAACAAGGGGAGGTCTGAGCGGCTAGATCTCAACAAGGGGAGGTCTGAGCGGCTAGATCTCAACAAGGGGAGGTCTGAGCGGCTAGATCTCAACAAGGGGGTCTGAGCGGCTAGATCTCAACAAGGGAGGTCTTAAAGGACACGGAGGAGGTCCAGTAGGACACAGAAAGGTCTGCGTAGGACAAAGTGAGGTCTATTTGAACACAAGGGAGGTCCAAATAGCCACAAGGAGGTCTAGAAAGGTCCCAAAGGGAGCCTTTGGGAGGTCCAGAGGAACTCGAGCGCCCAAGAGAACTCAGAGGTTCCGAGAGGCGTGGAGAGGTCCACGAGGAGGTCCAAAGAAGCAAAGCCAAGCGTGGCTTGAAGAGACCAAAGAGGTTAGAAACACCAACCCGAGCCGGGTTCTTAACAAGAAAACCCAAACACGAGAGGGTCGAACAGAGGGAAAGATGAGAGAGAGAGATGGGGAGGTCTCGAGTCTCAAAGAGATTCAAGCCAACAAAGGAAGTTAAAAGAGAAGACAAAACCCGGGGCACAGGGGAGGCTGGGGACACAAACAACCCAAGAGCAGCAAAGACACAACAGAGAGCTACAACCGGCAAGGAACACCAACTAAGAGCTTAGTTAAGGTTTGATTAATTCCAATTGAACTCTCCAGATTCAAAAAATCTCAGGTTAAGCTTTGGATTCTCAATAAAGCCAAATGGTTACTTTTATTTTGAAAACTTGGCAAGGACTTAAAAGAAAGCGGGGCGTTACAAACCTTCACCCTTAAGGGAATCTCGACCCCGAGATTCAGGCTGAGCTAGGGAATAGGTGGGGGAACTCCTTCCTGAGGTCCTCTTCTCGTTCCCATGTTGCCTCGGCTTCGGAGTGGTTGCTCCATTGCACCTTGCACAGCTTGGTGGTCTTGCTCCTGGTAACTCTCTAACACGTCCAAAATCTTGATGGGGTGCTCTCTGTAAGTGAGGTCTTCTTGGAGGTCCTGACTTCTAAAGGCATTTGGTCCTCTGGCATTCGCAAGCATTTCTTCAACTGTGACACGTGGAACACATTGTGAACTCCAGCAAGCTGAGGAGGGAGGTCCAACTGGTAGGCTACTTCACCCCTTCGGGCAAGGACTGGAAAGGGTCCAATAAATCTTGGAGCAAGCTTCCCACTAACTCTGAACCATTGCATACCTTTGAGAGGTGAAACTTTGAGGTAGACACGGTCTCTGGGACAAAAGTTAGGTCTCGGCGCCTAACATCTGCGTAGCTCTTTTGCCTAGTTTGGGCCGTCTTTAACTTCTCCTAATTGATCTCACTTGATCCTCGGCTTTTTCAGTGGTCCTGCCAAGAACTTGGCCTTCACCCGATTCTGTCGCCCAAGACAAGGAGTCCTACACTTTCTCCCATAAATAGCTTCAAAAGGGGACATTTGGAGACTCGCTTGGTAGCTGTTATTATAGGAAAATTCCGCATATGGTAACATCTTGTCCCAACTAGATTGTCTTTCTAGAGCGCAAGCTCTCAGCATGTCCTCAAGGACTTGGTTAACTCTCTCAGTTTGGCCATCTGTTTGAGGGTGGTATGCTGTACTAAAGTTGAGGTCGGTGCCCAAGGCATCATGTAGCTTTGCCAAAACTTGGAGGTGAATTGAGATCCTCATGCGAGACTATCTTCTTTGGAACACCATGAAGGCACACCACTTTTGCCATGTAGATTTCGGCTAGCTTGTCTCCAAAATAAGTAGTCTTCACAGGAATAAAGTGAGCCATTTTGTTAATCTATCCACTATGACCCAAATAGAATCAAAACCAGCTTGGGTACGAGGTAAACCAGTAATAAAATCCATGCCGATCTCTTCCCACTTCCACTCGGGTATGGGTAAGGGCACTAAAAGTCCTCCAGGTCTTTGGTGCACTGCTTTAACCTTTTGGCAAGTGTCACATTTGGCCACAAAATCTGCTATCTCCTTCTTCATTTTCGGCCACCAGTACAATTCCTTGACATCTTGGTACATTTTTGTAACTCCTGGATGTATAGAATACAAAGCTTCATGGGCTTCTTTAAGTATTATACCCTTGAGCTCCGTGTTATTGGGCACACAGAGCCTCTTATCAAACCAAACCGCACCTAGGTAATCCATAGAAAACCTTGACCTTCCCTTCTCTTATGTTGGTCTTAATCTCTTGGATGCTAGCATCTCCATCTTGGGCTGCCTTGATCTGCTTTTTGCAAGGTAGGTTGCACTTCAAGAGTTGCCAAAACCCTTCTTCCACTAACTCAAGTCTAAGCTTCAAGAATTCTTCATACAAGGCGAGGTTGGCTCTCCTTAACCATCAAAGTATTGACATAAACTTTTACGCTCAAAGCATCCGCCACCACATTGGCTTTGCACAGGTGGTAGTGAATTCCACATTGTAGTCCTTAATAAGCTCAAGCCACCTTCTCGCCTCAAATTCAAATCCGCTTGTGTAAAGATGTACTTTAGGCTTTTGTGGTGGGTGTAAATTTCACACCTATTACCAATGAGGTAATGGCGCCAAATTTTAAGGCATGAACCACAATGACCAACTCTAGGTCATGAGTAGGGTAGTTTGCTTCATGAGGCTTCAAGCTGTCTTGAAGCGTAAGCTACCACTTTTCATCTGC
Organism: Phyllostachys edulis; assembly: GCA_036346405.1. Lineage (NCBI taxonomy): Eukaryota > Viridiplantae > Streptophyta > Magnoliopsida > Poales > Poaceae > Phyllostachys > Phyllostachys edulis. The sequence continues at coordinate 23,108,873 of CM070559.1, forward strand.
ATTAGAACACAGCCAAGTCCTTGCTTTGGCGCATCACAATAAACTTGAAATCTTTCCGACATCTGGAAGAACCAAAAGCTGGGCAGAGGTCAACTTTCTCTTGAGCTCTTGGAAGCTCTGTTCTGTCTGAGGTCCAAAGGAACTTCTTTTCTTTCTTTAATAGCTGAGTGAGAGGTTTTGCAATCCGGGAGAAGCCTTCAATAAACCTTTTGTAATAAGCCATGCCAAGAAAACTTGAACTTGAGGCACGGTCCTAGGGGTTCCCAATTGAGCACATCTTGAACCTTACTAGGGTTGTGAGACACTCCTTCTTTTGACAAAACATGCCCCAAAAGACCACTTCTTTTAGCCAAAACTCACACTTACTAAATTTGGCAAAGAGTCGATGAGCTCTCGGCTTTTCCAAAACCGAAAAGAGATGGCTTGTATGCTCCTCTTCACTCTTGGAGTACACTAGAATGTCGTCAATAAAGACAATGACAAACTTGTCTAGGTACTCCATGAACACTCGGTTCATCAAATTCATGAAATAGGCGGGGGCATTGGTCAGCCCAAAAGACATAACAAAGTGAATTCAAATAACCCATACCTAGTTGAAAAAAGCTGTCTTAGGGATGTCTTCCTTGCGAATCTTAAGTTGGTGATATCACGTTCTCAAATCTATCTTGGAAAACACAATGACCCCTTCAATTGATCAAATAAATCATCAATTCTTGGCAAAGGATACTTGTTCTTGATGGTGACATCATTGAGAGCTCTGTAGTCCACACACATCCTTTGAGTGCCATCCTTTTTAGGCACAAAAATCTTTGGGGCTCCCCAAGGTGAGGAGCTAGGTCTAATAAAACCCTTGCTCGCAAGTCTTCCAACTCTTTTCAACTCCACATGATCATCAACATGCAATCTGAGGGCCTTTTGGAGATGGGGAGGTCCCTAGGACAAGGTTTATGACAAACTCAAGGTCTCTGTCAGGGGCATTCACTGGGAGCTCATCGGGAACACATCCACAAATTCTTTAACAACAGGACATCCTCCAAAACTTGAACTTGAGCACTACAAGATAGGGCTCCTTGGAGTTTCTCCGAGGTGGCGAAAACTTCACTGATGGCACCACTAGGGCTGGTCAAAGAGATACTTTTGCCACTACAATCCAACATGGCATGGTGGTTAGCTAGCCATCCATGCCCAAAATCACATCTAAGGACACTCGTGTCCAAAAGGATAAGGTTGGCTAGAAATTCTACTCCTTCTATGACCATTTTCACTTGTGGACAACCCTGGTTCGTGCTTAGTTCTCGAGTCGGGATTGAACCAACAAGGTAGACTTAAGAGCAACAACTCAAACCGGTGCTTTGCAAAAAACTCAGAAATAAGCGAATGGGAAGCTCGAGTCAAATAAAGCTACTGTAGCCTTGAATTTACTAGGAACATACCTAGTACCACGCCCGAGGAGGTCTGTGCTTCTTCCATCGCCACATGGTTCACGGCCCTTCAAAAGTTTGGGAGGTTACTGCTTGAGGAGGTCCTGCTGACTGAGGGTCTTGGCGAGGAGGTCTGAAGTAGAGGTCTTGGTGGTTAGCTCTGTCTTTAGTGGGCATTGATTAGCAAAATGCCCCACTTGGTGACACTTAAGCGTGTGATCCCAATTCTTTGTGGAGGTCGTTAGGGTTGTCTTGGTCTTTGCTAGTGATCTTGTTGGCGACCGAACAGTGGGCGGGAGGTCTTAGCGAGAGGTCTGGAAGGTCCAGAGGTCCTTGGCGCTTGGGTTGGTCTTGCACAAAAGCTTTGTGGTACTGGGAGGTCTTTCTTGAGCAGGAGGGTGGCACCTTTCTCTTGTAGGACTCAGAGAGTTCTCTTGGGATTCCTCAATGAGCATTGCCTTGTTCACCATATCTTTGGAAATCGGGATAATCGTTGCCACAACTTGAACTTTTAAGTGGGATGGAGGCCTCGCTTAAAACGCTTCGCAGCGCATCATCCGTAGCCACATCTTCGCGAGCATAACGCGACAATTGAGTGAACTTAGTGAGATACTCACTTACTGACATCCTTGCCTTGCTTGAGCTCTCTAAACTCTTCCTTTTTCATCTCTACCTTCCCATCAGGGACATGGGAGTGACGAAAAGCTGCAGAGAACTCTGCCCAAGAGATCCTCTGGGGGTCAGCATGTGAGGCACAAAATGTGTCCCACCACTCAGCTACAGGTCCTTCCAGTTGATGTGAGGCAAACAAAACCTTCTCCTGTCTTCACTGGTGAGCAATATCCAACTTCTTCTCTGTTGATCTCAGCCAATCATCTCGCATCTAAAGGCTCGGGAGAGCTCGAAAATGTAATCGGGCGTGTCTTCATGAACTCGACGGCCTTGATTGAGGGTGAGTGGGGGTGGAGGTGGTGGCTTGCTTGCTTGACTGACTATTCGACTCATCATGGCAAGTAAAGCATTGGTGGTGCGGCTTTGTTGAGCCATAATCTGGTTCATATTCGCATCATAGAGCTCATCATCGAGCTTGTCCGCCATAAACCGCCCAAAACCGGTGCATTCTTTGCCTTTGGAGGAGGTGGGGGTGGAGGCAAGCTGATGCAGGGGCTCACCCCGACTTGTGGATGCCGAGTCTGCACCATCTGGACAAAACTCTAAAGGTTTAATAGGTAAGAAGGAAAGCATAAAGGGTAAGAGGATCTGAGAGAAATAAAGATAGGGCAAGACTATTAGGGGTGACTTGGTTAACCCAAGAGAGAACCAAAAAGGCCAGGAGGCCAAAAGAGGCCTTGAAGCTTCAAAGCAGAGGTCTTCAAGACCCAAGCTAAGCGAGACTCGAATAGGACCACTAATCCTAACCTTTCTCTGATCGGCCCTATTGAAGTTATAAAGGCAAGGAAGTCAAGTTAGATTCAAAATCAAGGTTCAGCGAGAGATAAGATAAGGGAACTAAGGAGGAGTTAAGATGAGAGTAGAACAGGACAAGAAAAGATTTTAAGCGAGGATAAGGGCGACATAGAACCAAAGACAAGGAAAGAACTACTAAACAAATTTTAAGTTGACTTGCTTTAGAAAATAACTTTTGGATAAAAACTAAATCGACTTTTACGCCTATGGCCACGTCCTCTGACCGACCTAGGCTCGATACCAACTGTGACGACCCACCCGTGATGTCCGCAAGAGGTCCGGAGGACCATTTTTTTTGCTTGAAGTCACCACGGAAGGATGTGGTAGCACCGCATGGAGCTTTACCGAGGAGGTCGCGGGACCTCCGGGAGGTCTTGCGGACCTCTGGAGGTCTTGGTCATGCTTGACCTCCCAGAGGTCTTGAGGACCTCCTGGAGGTCGTGGCCGCCACCTGCTCGGTAGCACCTCCAGGCACATCACCAAGAGAGGTCCGGCAGGACCTCCCAGGCTAAGTCCCGTAGGACCTCCTGGTGGTCCTGCCCCTGTGCATCTGAGCTAGTCCCAGGACAATCAGAGCTAGCTCGCACAAGAACACAAGCCAATACCACAACCACGAGGTCAAACAAAGATGAAGCAGACAAATTAAACTTTATATAATAGGACCTTATGGTCAAGCTTGTTAACAAGAGGTCTGCCACTGAGGGCTTACAAAACCAACGAGGACTTACAACTGGCGACAAGGAGCTCTAGGGCTCAAACACCAAAACAGGAGAAGCCATCCAACAAGCACCACAGGCTGTCGGGTGGAGGACGTCCTAGGCATCTTAGTCGTCGAAGAATTCCTCCTCGAAGAGTCTGACCGCTCGCACTTGGTCATCCTCATAATCTGCTTTGACACAGGGCTTAAGCCATGAGTACTTGGAATGTACTCAGCAAGTCACAGAGAGCAAAGATGCAATAATATTCATGCAAGGACTTACCAATGGAGAGCTGTATGGTTAGTTTGCGCAAAGCCAAATTTGACAATAATAGCAATAATAGATTGAAAGGCAGCAAGGTAAAACCATAATACATAATACTTTTGATGTTTTAATAAAAGGTGGTGTGAGCACCAACTCACGGCCACAACCAAAAATTGGGGAGGTCTGATCACACGGTGGCAGTCCTCACCCAAAACCCTCGAGAACACCCATTCGGAGGTCCAAACCAACCTGGACCACTACCGAGCCAACCTTGACCCCTCTGGAGCCGGCCAAGGTCTCTTGAGGCAAAGCCAAAGCATCTCGCGGAAGTGTCGATGGCACAAGCTTTTGAAACATCTACCCCTTGCACCATTTCATCGAGCATGTCCATGACCAAGGACTTGGCTATTGAATAGATCTTTTACTCTGCAGAGGTGTACAACTTTACCCACAATCCACGATCTCTCTAGCGGGATGGGTTCGGTCACCCTGCTCACTTCCTAAGGTGGCGAGTCTAGAAAGCAGCTGCAAGGCCTTTACAAAGCTTTGAGCCCGACTAGGGCTGCCCGCTAAGGTTTATAATCCCCTCAAAGTGGTCTAGAAATCCACGGGGTTATGGGGTGCCCCTCTTGCGCCAACGAATCACACGCTCAACCAAAACAGCCCCAAGCCATCTCATTGCTAATTATTCAGCCAGACCATTCCCATAAAATGATCTTGTGGTTGCACTAATTGGCCCGATTAAACAGATACAAAGTGAAGTCCTTAATTGTGCTAAGGCAAGACTTCCACAAACCGGTGTGCACTGACACCACTACTCACTCCTGCCTTCTTGCCTTAGCAAAACAATTGTATTAGCCCATGCCAAAAGACCACCCAGTCTGGCACACAAATTTTTAACCAAGTGGTCTCACACCACGGTCGACACTGACTTAGGCATCCCGCCATTTGCTCAACAATAGCACCAACCACACATTTCATAACTTATTAGTCAAGATTATTGGAGATGAAGCATGATACGCTCAAACCACATTTTCTAAGCGAGGCTATATAAGACCTCGGCCCCCATGTTGGCAAATAACAGAGAACGCCAACTAAATTATCCACCCTAAGGCTCACAAGGTGAATCATGACAACATGATGGAGACAAGGTATAAAGGAGGCATAACTGACAAGTAGGTAAGTAACTATAGCCCAAACCATTTTCTTATAAACATAGCCATGCATGATAATTTAAACGAAATACATTTGCAAAGCTTGGTTCAAGATGATCAAAAGGAGGTCTGTGGCTTGCCTTGGTCAAGCGGTGGAGAGCCTTCTGCAAAGACAAAGCGGGTCCAAGATCTCCTCGAACTCGTGATCTACGTTAGCAAGAGAACCAAATAAGCAAAACCACACTAAGCGAGAGAACAACAAAAGAACCAAAAGGAACTCAAACCAACTCAGCCAAAAGGAAACCAAGAGGCTTAACACCGCCTCAAAGAGCTCTGAGGGAGGGTCTTGCGCAAGGAAGAACCGAGCAGAGGAAGCGAGGAAGGAAGAAATGAGCAAAAAGATTACAAAGGCACGCCCTCCGGGCTATATATAGCGGAGTTGGTGGTGTGCACCACAAGGAAACCTAGAGGCGTGTTGGCAATCGGGACTACTTGGCGGGGCTTGCCCTAAAAGAATTGAAATAAAGTACCTCGGATGGAATTGCATTTAATGTGACCCGACACCTATTAAATCGCCTGAGTTCGAGGCAAAACAATAATTACAAGGTGAAGAGGGTGGCAAGTGGGGCCGATCAAAAGGGTGTCTGATTGGTCAAGGTATGGTCCCACCGCAAGGGTCACCCCGCCAAAGACCACTTTGTGAGGTCTGGGCAAGAGGTCCAAGACACTCGAGAGGGAGGTCTGGACAAGAGGTCCTCAAAGTTCAAAGCGAAGAGGTCTGGCTAGACCTACACAAGGGAGGTCTAAGGGTCAAGATTTCAAGGGAGGACCTCAGCGGTCCAGATCAAGGGAGTGCGAGGGAGGTCTGACGAGTAGATCTCAAAAGGGAGATCTACGGTCAAGATCTCAAGGGAGGACCTCAGCGGTCCAGATCAAAGGGTGCGAGGAGGTCTGACGAGTAGATCTCCAAAAAGGGAGATCTACGGTCAAGATCTCAAGGGAGGACCTCAGCGGTCGAGATCAAAGGTGCGAGGAAGGTCGACCAGCGAGAATATCTGATTTAGGAGGGTGGTCCTTACAAAAGACCAGCAAGGACCGGGGAGGTGGTCTTTGCAAAACAACCAGGAGGAGGTCCTGGAAACAAAGGCAAACGCGCATCAAAGCGGAACCGTTCGATTGGAATCGGGCGGTCCAGAAAGGAAAGGAACGTTCGGACCAAGCGAACAGACCAACGAGACTAGGCCATCTAATTAAAATCGGACGGCAAGGAGGAAAAGGGGCGTTAGGACCAAGCTAACGTGCCCTTAGGATCGGGCCATCAACCCACATCGGATGGTCCTAAGGTTAAGAAGGCTGGCCTCAAGCGTCTGTGCGAGAGTCAAAGATGGGTCCAAGCGCTAAGGAGGTCTTGGACCTAAGGAGGTCGGGACCTTTGGATCCCACTAAAGGAGAACACAGACGGCTAAGATCTCCAGAGAGGAGGTCCTAAGGCGAGATCCTAACAAGGGAGGTGCAGGCGGCTAGATCTCAACAAGGGAGGTCGGCGGCTAGATCTCAACAAGGGAGGTCGAGCGGCTAGATCTCAACAAGGGGAGGGAGGCAGGCGGCTAGATCTCAACAAGGGGAGGTCTGGCGGCTAGATCTCAACAAGGGGAGGTCTTAAAGGACACGGAGGAGGTCCGTAGGACCTGAGAAAGGTCTGCGAGGGACAAGGGAGGTCTATTTGAACACAAGGGAGGTCCAAATAGCCACAAGGAGGTCTAGAAAGGTCCCAAAGGGGCCTTTGGGAGGTCAGAGGAACTCGGGCGCCCAAGAGAACTCGAGAGGTTCAGAGAGGCGTGGAGAGGTCCTGAGGAGGTCCAAAGAAGCAAAGCCAAGCGTGGCTTGAAGAGACCAAAGAGGTTAGAAACACCAACCCGAGTAGGGTTCTTAACAAGAAAACCCGAAACAGGGAGGGGTCGAAACAGAGGGAAAGATGAGAGAGAGAAGGGAGGTGCGAGTCTCAAAGAGATTCAAGCCAACAAAGGAAGTTAAAAGAAGACAAAACCCGGGGCACACAGGAGGCTCGGGGACCTGACAACCAAGAGCGACAAAGACACAGCAGAGAGCTACAACAGGCAAGGAACACCAACTAAGAGCTTAGTTAAGGTTTGATTAATTCCAATTGAACTCTCAGATTCAAAAATCTCGGGTTAAGCTTTGGATTCTCAATAAAGCCAAATGGTTACTTTTATTTTGAAAACTTGGCAAGGACTTAAAAGAAAGCGGGGCGTTACAAACCTTCACCCCTTAAGGGAATCTCGACCCGAGATTGAGTGAGCTAGGGAATAGGTGGGGAACTCCTTCTGAGGTCCTCTTCTCGTTCCCATGTTGCCTCGGCTTGAGTGGTTGCTCCATTGCACCTTGCCTGACTTGGTGGTCTTGCTCTGGTAACTCTCTCGACCGTCCAAAATCTTGATGGGGTGCTCTCTGTAAGTGAGGTCTTCTTGGAGGTCCTGACTTCTAAAGGCATTTGGTCCTCTGGCATTATAAGCATTTCTTCAATTGTGACACGTGGAACACATTGTGAACTCCGACAAGGTGAGGAGGGAGGTCCAAGCTGGTAGGCTACTTCACCCCTTGGGCAAGGATGGAAAGGGTCCAATAAATCTTGGAGCAAGCTTCCACTAACTCTGAACATTGCATACCTTTGAGAGGTGAAACTTTGAGGTAGACACTGGTCTCTGGGACAAAAGTTAGGTCTCGGCGCCTAACATCTGCGTAGCTCTTTTGCCTAGTTTGGGCCGTCTTTAACTTCTCCTAATTGATCTCACTTGATCCTCGGCTTCTTCGGTGAGTCGGGCCAAGAACTTGGCCTTCACCGGTCTGTCGATTACAAGGGAGTCCTACACTTTCTCCATAAATAGCTTCAAAGGGACATTTGGAGACTAAGCTTGGTAGCTGTTATTATAGGAAAATTCATATGGTAACATCTTGTCCCAACTAGATTGTCTTTCTAGGCGCAAGCTCTCGGCATATCCTCAAGGACTTGGTTAACTCTCTCGGTTTGGCCATCTGTTTGAGGGTGGTATCTTTGTACTAAAGTTGAGGTCGGTGCCCAAGGCATCATGTAGCTTTTGCCAAAACTTGGAGGTGAATTGAGATCCTCATGCGAGACTATCTTCTTTGGAACACCATGAAGGCACACCACTTTTGCCATGTAGATTTCGGCTAGCTTGTCTCCAGAATAAGTAGTCTTCACAGGAATAAAGTGAGCCATTTTTGTTAATCTATCCACTATGACCCAAATAGAATCAAAACCAGCTTGGGTACGAGGTAAACCAGTAATAAAATCCATGCCGATCTCTTCCCACTTCCACTCGGGTATGGGTAAGGGCACTAAAAGTCCTCCAGGTCTTTGGTGCACTGCTTTAACCTTTTGGCAAGTGTCACATTTGGCCACAAAATCTGCTATCTCCTTCTTCATTTTCGGCCACCAGTACAATTCCTTGACATCTTGGTACATTTTTGTAACTCTGGATGTATAGAATACAAAGCTTCATGGGCTTCTTTAAGTATTATACCCTTGAGCTCCGTGTTATTGGGCACCTGAGCCTCTTATCAAACCAAACCGCACCTAGGTCATCCATAGAAAACCTTGCGACCTTCCCTTCTCTTATGTTGGTCTTAATCTCTTGGATGCTAGCATCTCCATCTTGAAATTTGCCTTGATCTGTTTTTGCAAGGTAGGTTGCACTTCAAGAGTTGCCAAAAACCCTTCTTCCACTAACTCAAGTCTAAGCTTCAAGAATTCTTCATACAAAGGCGGGTTGGCTCTCCTTAACCATCAAAGTATTGACATAAACTTTTACGCTCAAAGCATCGCCACCACATTGGCCTTGCACAGGTGGTAGTGAATTCCACATTGTAGTCCTTAATAAGCTCAAGCCACCTTCTCGCCTCAAATTCAAATCCGCTTGTGTAAAGATGTACTTTAGGCTTTTGTGGTGGGTGTAAATTTCACACCTATTACCAATGAGGTAATGGCGCCAAATTTTAAGGCATGAACCACAGTGACCAACTCTAGGTCATGAGTAGGGTAGTTTGCTTCATGAGGCTTCAAGCTGTCTTGAAGCGTAAGCTACCACTTTTACATCTGCATTAGAACACAGCCAAGTCCTTGCTTTGGCGCATCACAATAAACTTGAAATCTTTCGACATCTGGAAGAACCAAAAGCTGAGGCGAGAGGTCAACTTTCTCTTGAGCTCTTGGAAGCTCTGTTCACAATCTGAGGTCCAAAGGAACTTCTTTTCTTTCTTTAATAGCTGAGTGAGAGGTTTTGCAATCCGGGAGAAGCCTTCAATAAACCTTTTGTAATAACCGGCCATGCCAAGAAAACTTCGAACTTGAGGCACGGTCCTAGGGGGTTCCCAATTGAGCACATCTTGAACCTTACTAGGGTTGTGAGACACTCCTTCTTTTGACAAAACATGCCCCAAAAGACCACTTCTTTTAGCCAAAACTCACACTTACTAAATTTGGCAAAGAGCTGATGAGCTCTCAGCTTTTCCAAAACCGAAAAGAGATGGCTTGTATGCTCCTCTTCACTCTTGGAGTACACTAGAATGTAGTCAATAAAGACAATGACAAACTTGTCTAGGTACTCCATGAACACTCGGTTCATCAAATTCATGAAATAAGCGGGGGCATTGGTCAGCCCAAAAGACATAACGATGAATTCAAATAACCCATACCTAGTTGAAAAAAGCTGTCTTAGGGATGTCTTCCTTGCGAATCTTAAGTTGGTGATATCTGTTCTCAAATCTATCTTGGAAAACACATGACCCCTTCAATTGATCAAATAAATCATCAATTCTTGGCAAAGGATACTTGTTCTTGATGGTGACATCATTGAGAGCTCTGTAGTCCACACACATCCTTTGAGTGCCATCCTTTTTAGGCACAAAAATCTTTGGGGCTCCCCAAGGTGAGGAGCTAGGTCTAATAAAACCCTTGCTCTGCAAGTCTTCCAGCTTCTTTTCAACTCCACATGATCATCAACATGCAATCTGTAGGGCCTTTTGGAGATGGGGGAGGTCCACAGGACAAGGTTTATGACAAACTCAAGGTCTCTGCAGGGGCATTCACAGGAGCTCATCAGGAACACATCCACAAATTCTTTAACAACGAGGACATCCTCCAAAACTTGAACTTGAGCACTACAAGATAGGGCTCCTTGGAGTTTCTCTGAGGTGGCGAAAACTTCTGATGGCACCACTAGGGCTGGTCAAAGAGATACTTTTGCCACTACAATCCAACATGGCATGGTGGTTAGCTAGCGATCCATGCCCAAAATCACATCTAGGGACACGGTGTCCAAAAGGATAAGGTTGGCTAGAAATTCTACTCCTTCTATGACCATTTTCACTTGTGGACAACCCCTGGTTAGTGCTTAGTTACGAGCCGGGATTGAACCAACAAGGTAGACTTAAGAGCAACAACTTCGGCTGGTGCTGCTTGCAAAACTCAGAAATAAGCGAATGGGAAGCTCGAGTCAAATAAAAGCTACGGTTGCACTTGAATTTACTAGGAACATACCTAGTACCACGTCGAGGAGGTCTGTGCTTCTTCCTTTGCCACATGGTTCACGGCCCCTTCAAAAGTTTGGGAGGTTACGGCTTGAGGAGGTCCTGCATGACTGAGGGTCTTGGCGAGGAGGTCTGAAGTAGAGGTCTTGGTGGTTAGCTCTGTCTTTAGTGGGCATTGATTAGCAAAATGCCCCACTTGGTGACACTTAAGCAGTGATCCCATTTCTTTGTGGAGGTCGTTAGGGTTGTCTTAGTCTTTGCTAGTGATCTTGTTGGCGAGGAGACAGTGGCGGGAGGTCTTAGCGAGAGGTCTGGAAGGTCCAGAGGTCCTTGGCGCTTAGGTTAGTCTTGCACAAAAGCTTTGTGGTATTTGGGAGGTCTTTCTTTGAGCAGGAGGTGGCACCTTTCTCTTGTAGGACTCAGAGAGTTCTCTTGGGATTCCTCAATGAGCATTGCCTTGTTCACCATATCTTTGGAAATCGGGATAATCGTTGCCCTAACTTGAACTTTTAAGGTGGGATGGAGGCCTCGCTTAAAACGCCACTGCCAGCGCATCATCGTAGCCACATCTTCGCGAGCATAGCGACAATTGAGTGAACTTAGTGAGATACTCACTTACTGACATGCTGCCTTGCTTGAGCTCTCTAAACTCTTCCTTTTTCATCTCTACCTTCCCATCAGGGACATGGGAGTGGCGAAAAGCTGCAGAGAACTCTGCCCAAGAGATCCTCTGGGGGTCAGCATGTGAGGCACAAAATGTGTCCCACCACTCAGCTGCTGCAAGTCCTTCCAGTTGATGTGAGGCAAACAAAACCTTCTCCCTGTCTTCACAGCGAGCAATATCCAACTTCTTCTCTGTTGATCTCAGCCAATCATCTGCATCTAAAGGCTCGGGAGAGCTCGAAAATGTAGCTGGGCGTGTCTTCATGAACTCTGACAGCCTTGATTGAGGGTGAGCTGGGGGTGGAGGTGGTGGCGCTGCTGCAGCCTGACTATTCTGACTCATCATGGCAAGTAAAGCATTGGTGGTCTGGCTTTGTTGAGCCATAATCTGGTTCATATTCCGCATCATAGAGCTCATCATCGAGCTTGTCTTTGCCATAAAGCGCCCAAAACCAGATGCATTCTTGCCCTTTGGAGGAGGTGGGGGTGGAGGCAAGCTGATGCAGGGGCTCACTACGACTTGTGGATGCCGAGTCTGCACCATCTGGACAAAACTCTAAAGGTTTAATAGGTAGAAGGAAAGCATAAAGGGTAAGAGGATCTGAGAGAAATAAAGATAGGGCAGCTATTAGGGGTGACTTGGTTAACCCAAGAGAGAACCAAAAAGGCCAGGAGGCCAAAAGAGGCAACAGAAGCTTCAAAGCAGAGGTCTTCAAGACCCAAGCTAAGCGAGACTCGAGAATAGGACCACTAATCCTAACCTTTCTCTGATCGGCCCTATTGAAGTTATAAAGGCAAGGAAGTCAAGTTAGATTCAAAATCAAGGTTCAGCGAGAGATAAGATAAAGGGAACTAAGGAGGAGTTAAGATGAGAGTAGAAACGGGACAAGAAAAGATTTTAAGCGGGATAAGGGCGACATAGAACCGGCACAAGGAAAGAACTACTAAACAAATTTTAAGTTGACTTGCTTTAGAAAATAACTTTTGGATAAAAACTAAATCGACTTTTACGCCTATGGCCCGTCCTCTGACCGACCTAGGCTCGATACCAGCTGTGACGACCCACCCGTGATGTCTGCAAGAGGTCGGGAGGACCATTTTTTTTTGCTTGAAGTCACCACGGAAGGATGTGGTAGCACCGCATGGAGCTTTACTGAGGAGGTGCGGGACCTCCCGGGAGGTCTTGCGGACCTCTGGAGGTCTTGGTCGCCATGACCTCCCGGGAGGTCTTGAGGACCTCTGGAGGTCGTGGCGCCACACCTTTCAGTAGCACCTCGGGCACATCACCAAGAGAGGTCGGCGGGACCTCGAGCTAAATCGTGGGACCTCCTGGTGGTCACCCTTGTGCATCTGAGCTAGTCCCGGGACAATCGAGCTAGCTCGCACAAGAACACAAGCCAATACCACAACCACGAGGTCAAACAAAGATGAAGCAGACAAATTAAACTTTATATAATAGGACCTTATGGTCAAGCTTGTTAACAAGAGGTTTGCCCTTGAGGGCTTACAAAACCAACGAGGACTTACAAGCTGGCGACAAGGGCTCTAGGGCTCAAACACCAAAACACTTGAAGCCATCCAACAAGCACCACAGTGTCGGGTGGAGGGCGTCCTAGGCATCTTAGTCGTCGAAGAATTCCTCCTCGAAGAGTCTGCCCGCCTCGCACTTGGTCATCCTCATAATCTGCTTTGACACGGGGCTTAAGCCATGAGTACTTGGAATGTACTCGGCCAAGTCACGAGAGAGCAAAGATGCAATAATATTCATGCAAGGACTTACCAATGGAGAATTTGTATGGTTAGTTTCATAAAGCCAAATTTGACAATAATAGCAATAATAGATTGAAAGGCGACAAGGTAAAACCATAATACATAATACTTTTGATGTTTTAATAAAAGGTGGTGTGAGCACCAACTCACGGCCACAACCAAAAATTGGGGAGGTCAGTCACACGGTGGCAGTCCTCACCCAAAACCCACTCAGAACACCCATTCCAGAGGTCCAAACCAACCTGGACCACTACAGAGCCAACCTTGACCCCTCTGGAGCCGGCCAAGGTCTCTTGAGGCAAAGCCAAAGCATCTCGCGGAAGTGTCGATGGCACAAGCTTTTGAAACATCTACCCCTTGCACCATTTCACTGAGCATGTCCATGACCAAGGACTTGGCTATTCGAATAGATCTTTTACTCTGCAGAGGTGTACAACTTTACCCACAATCCACGATCTCTCTAGCGGGATGGGTTCCGGTCACCCTTGCTCACTTCCTAAGGTGGCGATCTAGAAAGCAGCAAGGCCTTTACAAAGCTTTGAGCCGACTAGGGCTGCCCGCTAAGGTTTATAATCCCCTCGGTGGTCTAGAAATCCACGAGGTTATGGGGTGCCCCTCTTGCGCCAACGAATCACACGCTCAACCAAAACAGCCCCAAGCCATCTCATTGCTAATTATTCAGCCCAGACCATTCCCATAAAATGATCTTGTGGTTGCACTAATTGGCCCAGTTCGACAGATACAAAGTGAAGTCCTTAATTGTGCTAAGGCAAGACTTCCACAAACCAGTGTGCACAGCACCCACTACTCACTCCCTGCCTTCTTGCCTTAGCAAAACAATTGTATTAGCCCATGCCGAAAGACCACCCAGTCCTGGCACACAATTATTTTAACCAAGTGGTCTCACACCACGGTCGACCACGACTTAGGCATCTGCCATATTTGCTCAACAATAGCACCAACCACACATTTCATAACTTATTAGTCAAGATTATTGGAGATGAAGCATGATACGCTCAAACCACATTTTCTAAGCGAGGCTATATAAGACCCTCGGCCCCCATGTTGGCAAATAACAGAGAACGCCAACTAAATTATCCACCCTAAGGCTCACAAGGTGAATCATGACAACATGATGGAGACAAGGTATAAAGGAGGCATAACGACAAGTAGGTAAGTAACTATAGCCCAAACCATTTTCTTATAAACATAGCCATGCATGATAATTTAAACCGAAATACATTTGCAAAGCTTGGTTCAAGATGATCAAAAGGAGGTGCGTGGCTTGCCTTGGTCAAGCGGTGGAAAGCCTTCTGCTGACAAGAGCGGGTCCAAGATCTCCTCGAACTCGTGATCTACGTTACAAGAAGAACCAAATAAGCAAAACCACACTAAGCAGAGAACAACAAAAGAACCAAAAAGGAACTCAAACCAACTCAGCCAAAAGGAAACCAAGAGGCTTAACACCGCCTCAAAGAGCTCTGAGGAGGGTCTTGCGCAAGGAAGAACCGGCGAGAGGAAGCGAGGAAGGAAGAAATGAGCAAAAAGATTACAAAGGCACGCCTCCGGGCTATATATAGCGGAGTTGGTGGTGTGCACCACAAGGAAACCTAGAGGCGTGTTGTGTCGGGACTACTTAGGCGGGGCTTGCCCAAAAGAATTGAAATAAAGTACCTCAGATGGGATTGCATTTAATGTGACCCGACACCTATTAAATCGCCTGAGTTCTGAGGCAAGAGCAATAATTACAAGGTGAAGAGGGTGGCAAGTGGGGCCGATCAAAAGGTGTCTGATTGGTCAAGGGTATGGTCCCACCAAAAGGTCACCCCGCCAAAGGCCCTTGTGAGGTCTGGGCAAGAGGTCCAAGACACTCAGAGGGGAGGTCTGGACAAGAGGTCCTCAAAGTTCAAAAGCGAAGAGGTCACGACAGCTTAGACCTACACAAGGGAGGTCTAAGGGTCAAGATTTCAAGGGAGGACCTCAGCGGTCCGAGATCAAAGGGGTGCGAGGGAGGTCTGACGAGTAGATCTCCAAAGGGAGATCTACGGTCAAGATCTCAAGGGAGGACCTCAGCGGTCCAGATCAAAGAGCGAGGGAGGTCTGTGAGTAGATCTCCAAAAGGGAGATCTACGGTCAAGATCTCAAAGGGAGGACCTCAGCGGTCGAGATCAAAGGGTGCGAGGAAGGTCGACCAACAGAATATCTGATTTAGGAGGTGGTCCTTACAAAAGACCGGCAAGGACCGGGAGGTGGTCTTTGCAAAACAACCGAGGAGGAGGTCACGAAACAAAAACAAGCGTGCATCAAAGCGGAACCGTTCGATTGGAATCAGGCGGTCGAGAAGGAAAAGAACGTTGGACCAAGCGAGCAGACCAACGAGACTAGGCCATCTAATTAAAATCGGACGGCAAGGAGGGAAAGGGGCGTTCGGACCAAGCTAACGTGCCCTTAGGATCGGGCCATCCAACCCACATCGGATGGTCCTAAGGTTAAGAAGGCAAGGCCTCAAGCGTCTGACCAGCGAGAGTCAAAGATGGGTCCAAGCGCTAAGGAGGTCTTGGACCTAAGGAGGTCGGGACCTTTGGATCCCACTAAAGGAGAACACAGACGGCTAAGATCTCGAGAGAGGAGGTCCTAAAGGCGAGATCTAACAAGGGAGGTCTAAGCGGCTAGATCTCAACAAGGGAGGTGCGGCTAGATCTCAACAAGGGGAGGTCTGGCGGCTAGATCTCAACAAGGGAGGTGCGGCTAGATCTCAACAAGGGGAGGTGCGGCTAGATCTCAACAAGGGAGGTCGGCGGCTAGATCTCAACAAGGGGAGGTCTGAGCGGCTAGATCTCAACAAGGGAGGTCTGGCGGCTAGATCTCAACAAGGGAGGTCTTAAAGGACACGGAGGAGGTCAGTAGGACCTGAAAGGTCTCTGAGGGACAAAGGGAGGTCTATTTGAACACAAGGGAGGTCCAAATAGCCACAAGGAGGTCTAGAAAGGTCCCAAAGGGGCCTTTGGGAGGTCGGAGGAACTCTGGGCGCCCAAGAGAACTCGAGAGGTTCGAGAGGCGTGGAGAGGTCCTGAGGAGGTCCAAAAGAAGCAAAGCCAAGCGTGGCTTGAAGAGACCAAAGAGGTTAGAAACACCAACCCGAGGCGGGTTCTTAACAAGAAAACCCGAAACAGGAGGGTCGAAACAGAGGGAAAGATGAGAGAGAGAGAAGGGAGGTCTGAGTCTCAAAGAGATTCAAGCCAACAAAGGAAGTTAAAAGAAGACAAAACCCGGGGCACACAGGGAGGCTCGGGGACCTGACAACCAAGAGCGGCAAAGACACAACAGAGAGCTACAACTGCAAGGAACACCAACTAAGAGCTTAGTTAAGGTTTGATTAATTCCAATTGAACTCTCAGTTCAAAAAATCTCGGGTTAAGCTTTGGATTCTCAATAAAGCCAAATGGTTACTTTTATTTTGAAAACTTGGCAAGGACTTAAAAGAAAACGGGACGTTACAGTTTGTAAATATTTTAAAGAAAGGGGTTGAGAAGGACTCGGGATAGACTCAAAATAGTTTTAGTTTTTGAAAATAAGTCCTTAAGACAATTCTAAGGCCACGACCTACAGTCGACATGGCTCTGATACCACTTTTGTCGGACCCAGGAACGAAAGATCCCGAACCCTCTGTGTTCATACACAAGTCCAGGATTTCCGGTGTACACAGTTACAAAAATGGTAACATAACCAAATCTCGCATTTCATTAATAGTAAATCAGAGTTCGATACAATTGGGCATGAAGCCAAATAAAGAAGTAAATAACACAGCGGAAATAAAAAAGATAGTAGTAGGCCAGAGCGATCCGCCACAGCAATAAATGCAGGGGCGTAGCCTAGGCGTCGGTGTCCTCACCGTCCTGATAGTAGTCTTCTCCTGAAATTTTGTTGCATAAAGCAAGCATGAGCACAACTACCGTGCTCACAAGTTACACCAATATGGAATTGTAATGCATGCATAAGGTAAACAAAGGACATTGGCCGGGTTATTTTGCGTTAAAGCAGCAGTTTAATTTAAATAATCATAATAGATTGCAAGGCCATTTTCATACATTAATTAAAATCATATTTTAAATGACAATTGAATAATGTGGATAACCTCCAAGAAAGGTGATGGATATCCTCCAATCACAATGGCTAACCGCCCAAATTTCCCACAGGACTAACCATCCTGAAAACATCTGTTGAAATCATTTTAAAACCAAAACAAATCTAACTCAAAGTGGCTTTGCTAGCATGTCCATGATCATGACGCGCTATTCAATAGTTTTCTACTCTGCGAGTTTGTGCGGCTTACCCACACGAGATATTATACCCTTTGTGTCGGCCAATCCACGCTTCCTAAGGCGTGTGACAGAGCAAATATCACAAGGCCGTTATAATGATCTACCTCACAATACTCATGCCCGCTAAGGTTTAAGCTTCCATTGGACTAACCATCCTCAGGAAGCCCCCTCTTGCGCCATGTGGGACTACTGTCTAACCAACACCCACTCATACAACATGGCACGAATATCTATGAGGTATCCCAAATTATTAAGCCAGGTCCTTCCCATACAGGACATGTGGTGGTACGTTTTGGCATAGCAAAGGCAGCTCAAAGGTCGGTCCTTAATTGACTTGGGCATCTTTCAAATTAAACCACAGGCTTTAATCCTAACAGATTAAACCCGTGCATAAACCTGCACCCACCTTTCATCCGTTACACCCAAGTCCAAACCATCTTTATTTTATTTAGTAAAACCACCTTTACAACAAATCTATGGTAAGACAATACCATAGGTTCAAGTTAAAACAAGTTTGTAAAGATTTGGCTAAATCCTCCCAAAATCAAAATCATGGTCTAAGTATTTGCTAAGCATTTCCAAACAATTTATCTATGGGGACAAGGGATGACATTTCAATATTCAATATTGGCCATACAAGGACAGTTGGAATATCTAATCATTTAAACAGGAATTTAAAATACTTGAATAAAAGTATGCATGCACTTAATAATTTGAAAACTGAATTTAAATAACTTTAAAATAGTAGGTGCAAGATGATCAAAGTATAACTTGCCTTCGCTGAAGTCTTGAAATTCTAATTCTTGGAAGAATCAAATTCCCGGAATCGTAAGTAATCTAAGCGTGGAAATCGACAATCAATTGACACTCAAATAAATACAAGGCGTCGGTTTAAACTAACTCCAAATAAAATAATTATATTTTATTTTGCTAGATAATAATTTTATAAGATTTTATAAATTTGAACACTCAATTTGGAAACAGGAAATAAAAGCCATGAATTTTGCAAGTTTAAATCCTAAATTTGCAATTTAAATAGTTTCAACTTCAAAATGACACTTTAAACTAATTCCAAATAAACTAATCTTACTTTATTAAGCTAGATAATCTTTTTATAAAATTTTAGAAATTTAATTCACTAAATTTGAAGTTGGAATTCAAATGATATGAATTTTACAATTTTTAACCTAAATTTGGAATTTAAATGAATTTCTAAATTCTAAAACAGAACTAAACTGAACTCTAAATTGAATAATTATATTTTATTTAGTTAGATAATGATTTTCTAAGATTTTAGCAATTTGAATCATCTAATTTGGAGCTAGGATGAATAAGTTATGAATTTTACAAATCAAATCCTAAATCTGTTATTTAAATGATTTTCCCGAATTGTTTTCTTAAAGGAAATCTATTTCGCAAGACTTCTTGACGTCAACATACGGAATTCTCCGATTTAAAAATAAATCGGCGTGTGGGGCCTTTGTGTCAGTGACACGGTCCATGTGGATTTGGTCCACGGGGCTTGGCTCACGGGTGAGGTGGCGCAGACCGACGTGCGCCACGTGGCGCCACGTGGGATTAAGGCGTTGGCGTGGCGCCGAGGTGGCGAACCCACGAGGGCGATTCCGCCATACTCATTGACCACCTCGCCGCGCTTCGCGCCACGGCGAGTGCGGTGGGCGCAAACGAGAGAGAGGGAGTTCGCAAACCTAATGCTTACCCTCTTAGCGGCGACGCGTGACTGGCGGCTCGTCGACGTTGAAGTTTAGCGGCGGCGGCGTACGGGCGTCGATGAAGGAGGTGCTCCGGGGTGTCTTGGGGCAAACGAAGGCGCGCACCGGGATCGCGTGAAGACGGCGATGCCGATGGTGGTGTCGGCGAGGACGCGGCGGCTACGGCGGCGGCGCGATCGAAGCTCCGAGCCGGGACCGGCGCGAATTTAATTCCGGCGAGCACCGGCGAGAGGAGGAGAGAGCGGCGTTGGGGCGGTGAGAGGAGGGCTACCGGAGGTGCCTTTATAGGGGCGGGAGGAGGAGGTGGAGATCGTGTGCATGAGCGTGGCGGCGGTGGTTTCGGGCGCGTGGGCGAGTCGGGCGCGGAGAAGAGGGGAGAGAGGGGTAGTGGGGGCGGCTCGTGCGTGCGGTTCACGCGCACGAACGCGGGAAGATCGGGGCGGTTGGGGAGGCGCCCGTTGGCGAGCTCACTCGGCGCGGAAATGGCGGAGTCGGGCGCGGTCCTGTGCGTGCGCGAGGAAGACGGAGACGAGGAGGAAGACAAAGGTGCGGGGTTGGATCGGCATCGGACGGCCGAGATAGCTTTGGGGCGTGGAAGCGGTGGTCGTTAGATTGAGATCATGCGGTGGAGGAAGTGTGATGGGCGGGCAAGTCTTGTGGAAAAAGAAAAAATGAAATGGGCATAGACGAGACTTTCGGCCCAATGATCTGCTTCCGAGTTTTAAATTGATTTTCTAATTTGAATATTCGATTAATTCATTTAGGCTCCGTAAAATAGCGATTAAACCTAAAAATTCTAGGAAAATTCTGGATGATTCTAAAATTATCTTGGACTCAAATAAAATAATTCTAACTTAAAGTTGATAATAGATTTTGGATTTAAATTTTCTTTTTAGCTTTCAACAATTTAAACAATAGTTTTTAAATTTCAGAAAATTCACAAATTCAAATAAGTTTTAAACTCTAACAAAATTCAAATTTTGAATGTTACATCAATAAATATACTACATAGAGTTTCCTGCAGCAATGGAGGAATTTTGGAATCCTAGCCTTATCTATTTTCTCAGCATTCCCCAAATCTCAAATTAGGGTTTTCAATGTTTTGTTGTGCAAATCAAACACCAACCCTTATGTAGTAGAGTTTAGGCCTAGAGAGCTCTCCTTTGCACCGTCTTACCTCACAGTTTCTCTAAGGTCATCAATCCGGTATTTTAGCGAAGATACCAAAATACTCCTTCTCGATCATTCTCCATGACCGAGTCCAATCATCGTGAAGCAATCTCATGCTTCACCACACGTAGGTTCATCAAAGGCTTTACACAAGATGGCAAGCATCTCTCATCCATTTCCCACTATACCACCATGACACTTTCATCGGCCCCAAGCCACTTGATACAACCCATTGCGCAGAACTCCTCGTTCAATCATTCTTGTCCGTCTCATGTCATGCTTAAGTCCAACCACTTCATCCGGTACTAATACAGACATCCTTAGCTACGTTGTTCTATATAGTATTTTCACTTCATCAAGTATCTCAGAACAACAAGAGCTTACTAAAAGAGTTGAAGAACAAGAGAACCTTTATGAGTGAAGCTTGTGCAAAGAAGCTTAACCAACAGGTGAATCTATTCCCCAAATTTCCTTTCAAGTTAGTTGAGAATATTATACTACCTAATAGCGAGTCATCGCATGTTGTTAGGTTTGAAGGAGATGGTTTAAGGGAATATCAAGAACACGATGTTTCTGAGGGTGTTTTGATGCTCGCAAAAATAGCATGCGGCTCGTGGGAGGTAGGGGAGCATGAGACGAACAATAGATGGCGTCGTACTAATCTTGAAGTCCACGATGATCTTTGCAAATTAACTTCGTAATGTTCTATAATGTGCAATATATATATATATATATATATATATATATATATATATATATATATATATATATATATATATATATATATATAAGTCTACTTTCTAATGGATCAAACGACATGTGAGTTGGAGCTTTCTACAAAAAAATTATGACTATTGGAGTGCATGCCGCACATTCGAGACCGACCAACACGCTGGAGTTGACAAAGTTCTGAGTTCATGGCTTGTACGACATCTTGGAAGGATATCCAGTTGTGTCATGACTTTCCAAAGGTTCACAAGAATTCCTTTCTTAAGTTTCACATGGATTCAAGTCATTTCAATTAAGGAAATTGAAGATAGGAAGGTTTGGATTCCATTTGGATTCAGAATCAGCATAAAATTCGGATTCGGAATCAGTCGCACAGTCCGGATTAAAAAGGCCATAACATTTAGAAACGGAGTCCGCTTTGGGTGTTCTTATGCTTGTCGGAAAGATAACTTCAAGCCCGACACAATGGATCCTATCTCAGTCTCTGATTCGACATATGGTAGAATACATGTCTGAAACAATGTGACGGTTGTAAAATCAGAGTTTCCTTTTTGTTTTAGATTGTGTCCGAATTGGAGTAGAAGCTCTAATTCCGAAACAGAGTAGGAGTAGGGCCTCTTGGCTAGCCGTGAGGTGGAGAAGGGCACTATATATTGAGGGGTAGACCCCCATTGTAAATCTCACACCACGATTAAAGATTTTGATTGCTTTTGCATCAATGACGTTCAACGCTTGATTCTTCCAAGAAGTTTGGTGAAGGCTTACGACTTGAAAAGAATAGGGTGTTTTCTTTTAAAGATTGTTCTGTCTTTCCGTTGGGAATTGAGGGATCGGTAAAACTCCACTTGGTGGTCGGGTAGAGTACACATGAGATTGGGCGAATTAAAGAGTTGCAAGTTCATGCATTGACATTGGGTGAGCAACTACGATTTGCCAAGTCAAGCGTGTAAATTATCTTCGATCCTACATCGAGAAGATTGGGCACTCCCCGTATCAAGCACCCTTGATCGTTCTGCACATCAGCTCTCTTAGCCTAGTTCCTATTATCCTTGTTGTTAACCATAGTTGACTCCAAGCGTCCCTGCACAACAATAGACCAAGAAATCGATTTCGGGTACAAGTTCCTCGTTACTTGACCCACGCTAGGTAAAACATGCATCATGCAACACTTATGCTCGAAAACCCCTTACTTTGGCCAAATTCCTAAATTCACCACAGCTCACTGTGCATGAATTGATACGGGGGTGCCCGATCTTCACGACTAAGAATCCGGGATACACCATGAAACCCAACAAATTGACAAGGCCAATAAATGCCAATGCAACGACCTACGACACATGAACTCGCTGAACCACATGCTATGATAGCTCCACTTCACCATGACCAAATTGGAGTCAAGAACAAGCAAGAAAATCAATGGGGGGTAGCACAATTCCAAGGGGGCAGCAATCAACTAGCACAAACCCTAAAACGATGCAAAAGAGCAATATTAAATTTCATGAATTTTTGTGGTGCTACAGTGCAGCACCCTCCCTAGGGTATTATGGACATGTGGGACACTCCCCCCCCCCCCACCGCGGGGCTAAGCCCAAACTAACTATATCTAGCCTAATTGGCTCAAATTGGCTTCTAAGACCAAACTAAAACTACATTGTTATGAAACGTGGAAAATAGTTATAAAATAGATACATGTCACATTTAGGACCTCTCAATTCATATGGCATGCAAGTCCATCATTTAATTCCATGTGAACTCCTCAATTGGGCTAGATTGCTCAATTCAGTCTTTTAAGCTCTTTCGGGCCAAATTGAGTAGTTGGACTTGGATTCCTTCAATTCCAGCTGCATGGGCTTGTCTTGGGCTTCCCTTGGACGTGGGAGAGGTGGAGGTGGGCTTAGGTTGCCGCATGGGTCTCCCTCCCTTCTTGGCATGGCCACATGGGCCTCCCATCTCCTTGGCTTGGCTGTTGCATGAGCTCCCTTGGGCTTGCTTCCTCCTTGCTGGCCGCATAGAGGGCCTTGGCATCCTCTTGTGCTCTCATTTTCTTCTCTCTTGGGCCTGCCTCCCTCTCCTCCCTTTGGCCCGCACTATTTCTAGGGTGTCCAGCATACCTACATTCAGACAAGCAAAGTTGTAGTCATATTTTTTTAAGCAAACTATAATTATGAACATTAAGTTCAGCTTTAACCTTGTGATAGTGTTTAGACTATTGGTGTGTTGGTATGTGTGTCATGAATCTAGGGTAATCCTCATCATCCTCCTCATCTTCAAGAAAAGTCATCCTCGGCTTTCGATAATCTGAAAGTGTACTAAACAAAGAGAACAACATATATGAATCGTATATGTATGAATCAATTGTTTTAGTTTTCTCGTTGTTTTGCACAATGCGTTTGGCACAAGAACAATCACAAACATATGGTAAAGTGGCAATACTAATATGATTATTCACATCATTCCCCCTCCTATGAAAAGAAGTCGTCCTCGACTTTTGTAAGGATGTATACAAATTATGAATGGATATACTCAAATAATTTTCTAATGTATACGAGTGACTCATATGATCATATTTCAATTTTACAGCATCAATTTCATGTAATGTAGATGAGAAAATTGTTTGTGCCTTTCATGATTCAATTGCGCTACTCTGATTATTTATAGATGATTGTTCAACAAAAGATAAGCGAGTAGGCTTTATAAATCTTTGTAAATAGTAGGCACTCATATTTAAATTCATCTCTAAGTGGTCATGACATTGCACAAAAGATGGTTTGTCCAAAACATGCATTTTCAATTGATCAAACTTATCACAGGTAATACATATTCGATAAACATGAAACTTATTGTCTACACCATAATCTCCAATCAAATTGAATTTATAAGTTGAGATGTAGGTACTACCTAGTGATTTTAAACATGCAATTTTAGAAACTCTCTCAATCA